>JAODGE020010639.1:0-16217 GCA_027574965.2 Ecitophya simulans
TAAAACATAAAAAACGCACACTTTCATCACGAGTCCTAATTGTAAAACCAAATTAACTTTTTATGAATACAACAAATAATGCTCAGATATAACTGTAATTCCATTTTTAACAGATTTGAAATAGAAACAAAATGTGTTCACTTGATATGTTAAAGTTGAAGTATGTGGTAGCATTATATTTATACAAGAACATAAACAACAACATTCATCGTTATTTGAGTTACATTTCTGGCGTATTCTTTTTCTTTTTCTTTTTTATATAATTCTAAGAGTTTAGTAGCATTTAATATAATTAAAATAATAACCTCAATTATTATACTCTTTCAAACATTTATACATACGTTGAATTCAAATATAACAGACGTAAAAAAATATAACAACAAGTCCGGGTCAATAATTCTTTTTATCATGCACAAGCGTATTTCCCACAACCATTAAACAGCACATCATAAAAACGTGTCAAAATCGTAGTTTTTTAATGAATGGAAATTTTCAGCTTGTCCAACAGTGCCTAATTAACCGGACCCGCTGTGAAAACGTTCGATTATAAATAATTTCGTAATTAGTAACATTTTTTTGTTTTTCTCCATAACAACAGCTTTTAAATATACACGTGTTAAAAATGTACCTATATTTAGATATAAGTTTCATTGTTTGAACTATTTTTTACCTAACTTAAGATCAGATAATTTAAATATTTAACTTGTATATGATAATGTATAATACAAAACAAAATAGCAGACAGTTACAGAAATGTGTCGTATGATAAACAGTATTACAATTTATATTTGTGTTTACAGAAGATAGGTACTATAACTTTATGCTATATGCGAGTAATTATTGACGGTTAATTACGGTTACACAATCACTGAGAATGTAGCAAATGCGTTACTGAACTAGACTCACACAATAAGTGAACAGAGTGAAAAGAAATGGAAATAAGCCGTAGGCCTTGAAGCGAAGCATTTGAACATGAAGAAACAGACGAGTTCAATCAGGTATAAACTTTGTAATATCAGCTGGTGCTTTAGTATAATTATCCGTAGCAATTATTAATAAAGTGCGAATGTACTTATGCACACAACACGCCTTCTGAACGTGAACCTGCTACTTGATATCAGTGAATGTGAACGTTGGCTAGTTCTGTGCTAAGAACTGGTGTTGAAAATACCTGACTCTGGTGTCTTGCCATTCAATCACGGTGAAGGTTTATGAATAATTATATAGTAATAACAGAATAACAGAATTTATTTTGATTTTATAGATAAATTATGTATACGACACTTTTTATGCTACATGCTACATAAATAATCATTAAAATATTTGAAGAGCGTTATCACATTTTATATTGTTTTTGCAGTCTATCCAAACAAAAAATACGTCTAAAGTGGCAATCGAACTCGTGCGTTCTGTGGAATTTTACCTTGTACTCTTTGAACACATTAATTGGTAATTACTGTTTAGCGTTTGTGCGTCTGCTGTCGCCAGGCGAGCTGCATGCCCCAGATGAATTATCTTGATAGATTTAATAGAAAATCAATTTGATGAGGCAAATTATTTCTTACCACGCTTTTCAAACTAGGTAGTCTGGGGGATTAAATTGTGGTATTTGATATAAATTTTATCAGCTCATCAGTACTACTTTAAAAGTAGGTACTTATAGTTGTTATTCATTGAGTTGTGCATTTAAATCACAGTGAAGGTGAAAGATCTACATATAAATATAGTACCGATTAAATTTATTATATCAAGTGCGTTTTTGTTGCGATTAAATAAATAAATATAAGAAAAGAATTGTTGGAGCACTTTGTTTATGGCGGGATTTCACGCATCTTTGTAAAAGTGCTATCAAATAAGTTTACGGGTAAATTTAAATTATAGATTGATTTGATATTTGGTTGTAATCGTCATCGACATATAATTAATATTATTAGTTGAATATATAAATAACATTATATTTCATTAGAATTGTCACATTTAGGGCATACTACCGTGTTTAATAGAAGAAACTCATTGTTAGTAGAAGGTACAAAATGACATACATCTTTTTTTCATGTTTTAGAATCAATAAATTGTGAATATTCTAGCCTACTGAGTGCGAGATAAATATGCTGATCATTGCATTTCAACACTTATCACGAGAAATGTAAGTGATAGTACATGAACCGAAATCGAGGCATCGCGTCTAAATTTTTGACATCAACAAATCTTAAGTTAATGGTTTTCACACTTGAAATTTAATTAATGAAGGTCGGAGTCCAAAAGAGAAGTGAATTCGTCTTTTACTAGGCAAGAGGTACGAACAGAGTCGAACGCGATGGCTACAGAGGGTACAGCAAGGCGATCGGTAAAGATGCCAAAGCGCAACATGTGAATAACAAACGTGTCGATTTTCGCTAAACAACGGCTACTTTTAACGGAAACGTTCGTATTGCGGTTATTCTGTTTAGGATGCCAATTGCTTACAGCACCCTTTTGTAAAATATGCCATAAAAAATATTTTACGTCCGAACAGTTAATTATGAGCAGTTACTGATATATTTTTGATCATATTCTTCTTCTTTAGAGATTAAGATTTTTGACTTTTAAAACAGTGAAGCACAAATAATTTGACCTGAAAAGAAGGCACTTTTTCGAGTACCTACGAGCGTAGCGAGGTCGTCGTGTGTTTGCTGTTTGTCTTTCTTTTGAGTACGCGTTCATTATCTTACATAGACGGCTTTTCATAAAAAATTTTTTACAAGTAGACCACCCACGGCTTTAGACGATTTGCTATGGATCCCATGAACCTAAATATGTGTTCAAGAGCGTCAATTCTTTATTTAGAAATATCAACTCAAAAGCTGAGCCACAAGCGTAAGCTTAAAACAAGGGCACTATCGTTAAAAACATTATCATGTCTCGACGTTAGAAAAAGCGTAAACAGGAAGTAGCAAAACAATTTGTACAAATGATTAGGTCACTCCAGACAATAAGTTGAAAATGATATCTTTGAAATGTACAAAATATTATCTGGTGGTTACAATAAATTGACTAGCGTCCTGCATATATCCGTTTTTCTACTGTATTGCATTTAAAACAAACAACTGTTTATATAAAAGAAGTCAAAATTGCGCAACATGTCTCATATGTGAGGTAACTATGTTGTGTGATATTTATATCTTCGCCTTTATTTAATGTTGTCTATTCCTGTACTATCCAAATATTGTTAGGCTTTTATGAACATATTACATTTATTGTTTTGTTTGATTTGCAACAATTGAAATTTGACCGACAAGCACAAAAATTGATAGGTACGTAGATCGGTAGATTGTTACTATTTGTTTGACTTGGAACAAGTGAAATTTGACAGACACGTACAAAAATTAATAGGTACGTAGATAGACAGATAGGTAACAAGGTACGTCAAGAAAAGAGAGTGATTATTTCAAACGAATCAACGAATCGACTATAGAAATATATCAATACGAAAGATGCCTGACAAACATGTAAAAATCGATTATTTTGTAAGACTCCGTATTATAAAATAAGCGGAACGCATTAATGGGTGAACGAAAAACGTAGGGGCAGAGCATATAATAAAAATATACCATTATTTTAAAATGCTTAATTTATAATACTGCTAGTTTATACTTCTTTAGTCCAAAAAGTTCAAAACCAGCCTAATTTTTATAATATAACTCTATATTACTTATTAAAAATTATTGCTATCTTAAAGATTGCAAGGGGTGATTTCTACGAAATAGGTACGTGGTCCGTGGACTTGTTTAATTTTGTTCACTTTAGGAAACGTGGTCGTAGAAGTGCGCAGCTTAAATTCTAATGGCCAGGCGCAGTGTTGTAATGTTTATAATTCTAGCATGCGACCGCGAGCGTCCGTCCCTGCGTGAATGGTGGTAAAATACTTACGGGGCGGCGGCAGGCAGCAGACGGCAAACGCTGTGAAATAGTGCTAGGCGAAGTATTCGCTTTAATATTAACGGAATCTGTATTCATTGCAATGTAATTGCTATAATTGTCATTGTATTTTGTAATTTTCATTAACATCTATGATATAAATCGGAAAAACATTTAAAATATAAACACATGACAATGTGCGCAAAGTAAAAATAATCACTTTTTACAAATAGAAAATAAACGGGCAATAGCAATCGCCTCAAAACAAATTTCTTTAAAATCTTTATAAATTTTTCTGTCAAGTATTACAGCATTCCGGTAAACGCAGGAGCAGATAATTGATAATGAATTATGAACTGTATTTTTAATGCATCTTCTCTACTTGAAGCTGGTCGATTTTTACCTGCTGAATGAAGTGCACATCGCAGTGTTGGACATAAGGTGTACAGTGTGGGGGTATTACTTCTACTGTTGCCGAAAGTTTTTCGTCGTGGTCGGTAAACACATTGTTAAAATGATATAGATCGTTGCGAGTTGCAGCGCGATCGGGTTCCAAACGCGCAGTTTCGTTGACTGTGATGCGTCGGCCAAACGCGCCGGCAAATTCGAATTAGGGTAGAATTGTCTGAGGGAAGGTCACATATATTCGTGTTAGCACTTTGAGAGAGATACTACTTGGATAAACTTCTCTTTAATTTGGTGTAATACTTAAAATCGTTTGGTCCCGTAATTTGATTAAAATGTAATTTTATTTAAAAATTTACATAGCTGGTTGTTTAATTTAAGCACATATTTTGTTTATTCCCAAATTTATTCTTCTCCAGATTCTTCTAAACGAATCAATTCTCTGATACCATCACTCATTTCTTTAATAGCCATAAATTCCGTTAAACCAAGTCGACGCTTGTTTGAAATATCATATATATTATCAATGCATTCGGTGTGCTCGCCTTCTGTACCCCTAACTTGTAAATTGTATCTGCCTGCAATTTCTTCAAACTTTTCACGGTTCGCCGCTAGCTTTGGCAAAGAAATGTGCACTGATGCTCTTACAGCCGTACCTAAACAAACATACGCGGTGAATATTTCACTAAATGAATGTACGCAATATAACTCACCGATATTTGTTGGACATGATGTTAAATATCCATACTTCTCATTGTGAGCGAACTCCATGCAGGTTTCTAAATACTCTGTGCCTTCTTTTAACCGTTTATAAACTGCCATAATGTCACCCCCCTTTTGCATAGATATGATTCTAATGTGATCTTCCTCATTTATCCACACAATAAATGTTTTGTTTGGGTTGTAAAAGATGCCACGACCATGTGGCCAAAACCGGCAGATATTGGCGGCTTGCAAATAAGAATCGCCTGGTTTAAATAAGTAATGGTCATCAATAAGTTTCTGCTGTTCTCCAGATGTCATCAATTTGATTGGGTAATAAGTTCCTTTAAGTTCTCCCTGAAAGCTGTTAACCGCCATTGAAATCTTTTGCTCCAACTCTGTGTAGTCATCTTCGGTCATTTTAGCTGCAAATGGATAACCCTTGACAGAACGTCCCGTCCTCACACGAGTACTTATGATATATTTGTTGGCGGGATCAATATTCGAAAATGCGGCCGGATCGCCCCAACATGATGGTGGATGTTTACTGTTTGTAAATGTATGATATTCAGCAATTAATGGGTTAAATAATTCATAGAAGACAGTATAGGCGTCTTCGTCAGGTGCATATAATCCTACGCAAGAATCCAAGTTAGCAGCCCCTAAATTTAAATTAATAGGTCAAGTGTGACAAAAAATCTACATATTCTATTAAACAATTTACCTGATTGTATGCAGTCCAATAATGTAGACCCCAACGGGGTCATAATGTCTCGCAATTTTTCATATACTTCTTTTGATAAATGTTTTTTAAGTAAGGATTTAGAGTTACTGTTGTAAACTCTAAGAAACGCTTGTTCTATTTTCGCAGCAATTTCGGGTGGTATTCGTCCTTTGCCACACCTAAAACGACAATCATCACAACCAGCCATACTAAATTTTCAAAATTACAAGATTAGTTTTGTGAATTCAACAAAAAATTTGGAATCGTCGCCGAAATTTAGTAGATGAGATTAGATGATTATGATATTTTATTTGACATTACCTGTTATGACACTTTTGCTAATAGATTATAATCAGCTTACCCTAGAATTTTAAATATAAGTGTCACATTATTTTGTTCATATTATAAATTCAATGTTTTATATAATTTCATATTACTAATTAATTATTCAAAATGATAATTGTAATCATATACAAACCCTAATTACACGTTTTCCTTGGCAACTAAAGGGACGCCGCTATTTATGTATTATGTAGATTCAAGCATAATTGCTGAGTATGAAGCAATGCATGATTTGTTCTCTCAATCATACAAACGATATATAAGGTGCCAAAACTTTTCGTATCCATTTTTAGCCTAGTATGCAATTATGCTGCATTCATATAAATTTTGAAAGCACTTTCAATATACGCCAAATTATACAGTGGAGAATAATTAAATCAAATCATTATGCAAACATTTCTGTAAATTAAAGTAGAAAAATAATTGATTTGGCTATGTTCTAACAATAAATAAAAAGATATATTCTATAAACTTAAAAATAATTCACAATGTAAAGCAAATGCTATTCTAATTTTCTACAATTTCAAATTATTCTTTATGTATTGTAAAATTTGATGCAATACATCTTTATTGCCAAGACCACCATTCCAGCTCAATTCTATAATAATACTGTCGCCGTCCTTAAATACAGTAATCCTTGCAGATAAAATTAATCCCAATTTTCCACAACCTTCAAGATTGTTTTCAGTGCCTGTTTTAAATCTTTTGTTATTATAATATCCATCATCGCCATCCAATTCACGTTTTTTAGGACTCTTGACATTCATTTGTCCAATCATTTCAACAGTTTTCTCAAATCCACTCTCAGTAATGGCTTCTTTATTTACCACATTTTCTATTCCACTATCATCAGGCGAAAATGATTTAGCATTAGATGTTTCGTTAGAACTATTTGCAATCCTTTCCGCTGCTCGACGTTTACGTCTCTGATGCTGCCAAGTCATTTTCCTTGCTTCAATGTCATAAGATATTAAACTTTTAGTGTGTTTAACATTGAAACCAAACTGAAATGTATTTAGAATCATTATAAAATAACACTTTGCTAGTAATGACATAATTCATACCTCTAACTCAGTAAAAATATCGTTTAACTTCGCATGAATATCATTTAATGATATATAATCTGGCACATTGTTAATTTGATATTGAAACATTGTTTTCTCTTTCTTTTGTTTTCTTTGAACAGCCAAAGTTGTTTCAGGCACTTTGCGTAAGTCTATATCACAGTAGGTCCATGCTAATCCCCAACGTGTTGTATTGCCTTGACAAAACTCAGTTTGCTTAAAACTTACTACATCTACATCTCTCAATAATTTCTTAAGTGGTGCTAAACTAGAAGCATGACCAACCATGGAAGTATAAATTCTGAAAATTACACAAGCATAAAGATCAGTCTATATAAACTTAAAGTATAACAATTAGTAATAACTCACTTAATTTGTGTTTGTAAAACATGGCTTTCTTTAATCATTCGAGACACAAAATCGACTTCTCCACCATTTACAATAACCTCCTGTGTTGCAGCACAAAAAGCATTCTTAGGCCTTGAACGAGTTTGCTTTCTTGACTTAAATTCAAAGATTGTCTCCTGGTGTGATGAGAAGAATGGTGGATTGCACATTACAAAATCAAATTCATTTGCAATTTGACACAAAACTGCATCTCCTTCAGTTTTAATAACTGCTTATAAAATTATAGAAAAATAATTTAAGGGCAAGTACTATTTTAGTCATTTTTACCTGTAATCAAGTGCTGTAAATTATTATTTTGCACATTATTTCTTGCATATTCGAATGAATCATCATCAATTTCAGTGGCAAGCATCTGCCATTTATTTTTGGATGCAGCAATTAAAGGGTAAACACAAGATGCCCCTGTACCAATATCAATGCCCTTAATTGTATTGCTACCATTGATAGAATTTGATATCTCAATTAAATCTTCAATCCATAGAATATAATTTAATCTTAATGGTATTGTGGGAATTAATTTGTTAAGAGGAATCTGTATATCAATCCCAAAATCATTTCTCAGTAAGGTACAGGTCAATGAACGAAGAGCTTCAAGATTCTTAAAATTAATTGAGACCTTTCCAGAAAGTTCCTAAAAATTGTGAGCCATTTATAAAATTGTGAATACTAGTAATAACAGTTAAAGAAAGTATTACCTGTGTAACATGTTGACGAAATTCAGGAAAGTCAATTGCTAACTGCTTAAAGTTTGGTGGATTTTTGTAAATATTGCGGGGATGCATATACTTTGTCATAGCCATTTTTGAATATTCAAAAAGAAATATTAATTAGGTAAAGCGCGATTACGAGTTCAAATAAACGTATTTCTTTAAAAATTAAATTTGAGGTTATATATTTCATGAACTAAACGCAAATTATCAGCCCTATCAGCGATCTCAACTATTGACCATTTTGACGTTTCGTCAACGGTGTTTACGGTGGTCAATCAATAACAAACCATTCCAGTGCTCCAAGCAACTTATTCTCACTGCAGTAACCGTAGTGCCTAGCACGCACACACTGCGCTACAAGATTTGGTTTGCCTACCGTTAAGTTTCCAACCAGCTGAATAAAAAGCGTCAATATAACTCGATGCCTACAATGCTGTAGTAGGGATAACAAGAATGCATCAATTAATCGATTAATAATGCAATTAATTTTTCTTGTAATCGATAATTCACTGCAAGTATAATATTTTTCTAATTACGTGAAATGTTATTAAGTAATTCATTTATTTGGTCAGTTATTGTTGGAGTTGGTTATTTAGTGGATATTGGATTGACAGTTAATAAAGAAAAACACTGATTGTGATTATACCTTCTTCTATATTATATCTATTTTAACTTCTTTAATACTTCTCTAAACATTGTGTGACTTCTTCAACGTCTTTAAGAAAGAGTCATCATCTCTTGCTCGTGCCACTTCAATGCGTGAGCACCAGTATGTGCAAAGCACAACTTCCAACACTCCCTCGCTTTACACATATCAATCTCCAAACCATAATTTAAAAAAACTCATCTTCCACTGCGCGATCTCTGCTGCACATGGTGTCTGTTCACTCCGTAAATATAATAGAATAGTTAGGGAATAATTTTTTATAGGTTGTATTCTTGTTACATATATTATCATCTATATCAGGTAATGGTGTTGTCATGTCTGCAATATTTTCTGTGGTAGGTATCCACTGGACATTTATTTTACCTTGCATGATATGTAATCTCCATGGGTCTCACATCTTACATTTTGACCTGTTATTTCTCATTCATTAAGATTTGACTTAATTACGTCTATATCATCATGATTATGGAGTTTATGACTACCTTGCTTTTTGATACAATCACCAGATTTTGACGAGATAACTTCGTTTACCTATTATATCTCTTATAGCTTTATCTAAAGAAATTACTTCTGTGCTAGTTGGAGGTGAAGATTGTTTGCGTCTTCTTCTAGCTATTGTATTGCTTTACAGTTTAATTATATATTTAATTATACGTATAATTTAACTCATAGAAGCTAAATTTGCTTTTTTTATTATCACCCGATTATATGTACAGTAAATAAATAAATATCTAAACCAATAATCATTTTAAATCATTTTATTTTATATTTTATATTTATCTATATGTTTCTATATGTATTTTAGAAAACAACCCGCCCAATTACGAGCTGGCGTACCGAACTACTGCAGTGCGAAACTGCTCGATTGTACTGAATCGGCAGAATAGATAACTGCAACGGTAAATTTCAAATCGTTTTCCGGGAAAAAAATTCATTCAAATTTTATTTGCTCACTTTTGGCGTTCTCCTTTTAAGAGATTTACAGCTATATCAGGTCTTGTAGTTACAACTAGATACAATATGCTACCAATGGCTTCTCTATAAGGTGCAGTAGTCAATACAGTCTCATTACCTGTGTTATTTTGACCTCACAGGTTTGTGCTTTGTTTTATCATTAATTTTTCTAATATTTTTTCAATGTACTCTGGTTGAGTTATCATTTCTTTCTTCTTTCCCTCTCTTTTAATTTTCATGCCAAGAAACTTTGTTGGCTCACTTAAGTCCTGCATCTTAAAGACATTGTGAAAGTGTGTCCTAATCTCTTTTAACTTATCAGGATTGTTACTTGCAGTAATCATATCATCTACAAATAACACCACATAAACTAGTTTTCCTTTTTCCTTGAAATAAATAAACAAGGTTCATTCACGTCATTTTCTAAACCCAGCTTAAATGCTTCCATACTTTTGTTTTTCTTGTCATTCATAGCCTCAAGTATGTCCATATAAGAAAGCAGGTTTCACATCTGATTGCTTTGCTTCAAGATTTTCTTTATTACTGATTGCTAATGCCTATCTTACCAATGGAAGTCCTTATACTGGAGCACAAGTTTTTCTAATCTCATAATCTTTTTCACTTAAGAAACCTATTATAACGAACCTAGTTTTATCATTGATTGTACCCTCTATGCCAATGTAATTATGATATATTCATCTAAAATCTAAAATATTTTTTGGTCGGTCAACAACTTCAAACACGTCTATAATAGATTTTATTTCATAATTGATTGCTACCATCTATTTGGATGAATTCTCACATAACATTGCTTCTTGGCAGTTATATGGATTGCTGTGTATTGAAGCTATCATGGCATCCCTTGCTTCATCATCTATTTTAAATGAATCGACTGTTTGCGACATTTTTGCATACACGCAATTATTATCTATATTTGGCGTCGATTTTCCACTTGATGTTCTCATTTTCTTTGACACATTTATTTTATTTTCAGAATTTTCTCCAATTTTGTGTTTCTGTGGTCTACCTCATTTATGTACTTTTTTATTCGAACTTTTTAGCAAAGATTCAGCATTTTCCATATCTAACAATAAGTTAGTTCTGTTTTCATCTATTAATTTTTCTTTGACATTTATATTTCTATCTTTAATTTTATATACGTCATTATATACTAACTTTTCATTGAACTTCACATGCTTGGAATTCAAGAACTAGTTTAATTTTGGTTCCCACATAATGTATTCAGTTCGTGAATAACCAACGAATATTGCACAAATCGCCTTTTCTAAAAACTTTGACTTTGTGATTGGGAGTTTCAATCAAAAGATTTGGTTGTTTGGCATATAAACAACCAAATCTTTTGATTTTATCAAAATGGTATGCCAAAACTAATTGTTTTGTGTGGTGATCGATCCTACAGTTGTTTCAGCTGCTAATGTCCAAAATGTTTTTGGTAATCCCGAATCACGTGAGCAGACACCAACTCAAAGACAATCTTCGACAATCAATTTCCATTCTTGGAACAACATAACTCCATCCAATCACACTTACATTGGAATGCCCCACCTTGGTGGATGTGGTGGACAACATGGAAACTTGTCATGTGCCATTCGTGAAAAATAACCAAAATATCCATTGGTTTGAAAAACTATGATAAAGAAATCAATTATTTTATTTGCAAAATTTTATTATTGCCACAACTGTAGAGACGGCCGTAATGCGTTTTTGGAGTTAAGTGTGCTCACTGATTTTCGAATATTGCATCGGTTCTTTAGCGCGGCAATGCATGCAATCGTCTGGAAATTTTTGACCAGGCCCACGATGGCGCAAGCGGTGTCATGGGCACTCTGTATGTGAAAACCACGCCGAGCAGCATCACGCCCGGTTCCTTGACATGCCCTTAGTATCCTAAAATCAAATATATTTATTATAAGATACAATAATAATTTATATAGTTCACTAATATTAAGACAAATTAACTCAGAAGTTAAGTTACATGTTGTAAACAAGAAAATCGGAAGGTAACCTTAAGATGTATATCAGCCACCACAACATTTTCTTACCTGACGTTGGGACGTTTCCATATGTTATCGAAATAAAAAACACTAATTTTATTTTAGCAAATAAAGAGACAAGCACGTCCTTATCTATTTTCTGATTCAAAAATTAATCTTGGACGCCCTTGCTTTAATGACCTTTTGAATGTGTATGCTGAGTTGCATAGGTAGCATTCGATGGATGTAGGAAGCAGTTGGAAGCGTTGGAAGCGTGTAAAGGAAACAGTGGGAAACAGTGTCGACACAAGCACGATTGCTGCGACGTTACGACGTTGCCGGAGCTGTGAACCTCAGAAAACGGAAGGATATCAAAAATATATGAAAATTTGTTGAATATACCTTTTGACAAAATACCAATGTTTTTTTATTGCAACATCGATAGTGAAAAATTAAATTTTGCCTAAAACATCGAAAATTAACAATAAAATATTCGATATATCGATATATTTTTGACATCCCTAACTTCCAGTGTTGCATTCGCGCCAATCGCGTGCCTCGTGGTTCTGCTGGTTCAACTACTAGAAGCTACAGAAAGGCAGCGATGGCAGCCATTGGGTGTGAATTGTGAAACGCGTATGTTCGTCGTGCAGGTGGTCCAACTTTTACGCAAAACGTTGTTCGAGTTCTTTATATTTTGTGCTTCTGTATATTCAAAGCACTTGATGGTTTCTATCTTTAGTTTCTACGTAAACTAGGCGGTGTTTGCTACAGGTAAAAATCTTTTCTTGGTTATTGATATGTGGACGTTTCTCTAATATTATTATATTTTTTATTCTTTTTAGATATTTGCAAGAATATCTACAGCTTTTTCCCAAAATGGAGCTAAATTACTCTACATAAAGCTAAATGTATAGAAGATATTAAAACTAATATATATGCATCTTACATTGCACACTACACAGGAAGTGAAACGAAGTTTTAGGGATTATGAAAAAAGAAGGAACAATCTTAAATATGAACAACACTTGCTGTTAAATTTTTCCCCTAAAGTTATAAGGTACTAATGGTTGATAAATGCTAAATTAAATCTAAGCAATAGTGCTAAACTATTATTAAATATAAAAATACTTATTTAAAACTAAAAATAATAAACAATTTTTTTATTATTGATGTCAAGGTAACAAACTGAATCATACATAAAAATCTGATATAAATAACAGACGATTTTGCATTAGTAACCATTACCACAAAGAATTAAATGTGTTTAACATTAAACTTTTGAATCATTAAATCTTTAAAGTGAAGATAAAATTACAAATATAATGCTTGATAACAGTGGGATCATTAAAAGCTGTATTGAAATGTACATACTTATAACATTTAAACCACAATAATGAAGAATTATAAATTTAACTAAAAATATTTCTGATTATTGCAAGCAATGTACATGTAAATTTATAAATATCCAATGCGACAAGTGCTTACTATTTGCCTATATAAGCAACATAAGAAATAAGTGATAATTAAATTGCATAAGCCTCAATGTAGTGAAAATAAACAAGTAAGAATTGATAATTTCTATTGCAAATGTAATACTTACAATTTAAAGTTAACAAAATGAGTCAGTCACTAAAATCTGTCCCAACATGTCCATTTTTAAACACATCTTGCTTATAAACTACCATTTTAAAAGTGAATATATTGTTTATAATACAAAAAGTACTTACTATTTGCCACAGTTATATCTTATAGTTTGTGCAGTTGCTGCATGTTTTAAGCAACAAAGAAATTAATAAGATAATTAAGTCATTTCTGTCACATCATCTTCAAGTCACTGCTTAGGGAAGTTTATTATTGGTGACAATGTTTATGAAATGCACAAATGTTAAAATTCACAAGCGTGAAATAGAACACTACTTAAAAGTGTTCCTAAACTTAATCATATTAAACATTATTGAAATAAATTATACAATAAAAGTAATTCTCAAATTTTACATAAAGTCGCAATTTAAAGATAAAAATGATTTGCTATGACCACTTTTAAAATGTACGTTGTACTTTCCATAACTAGGTGAAACAGGTGATTTTGCAAGTGGGTAAAGATCAACGCAAGATATATACATAAGATAAACATAATGAGTGCACAGGCAAAGGCAGATTTGGTGTCATAATTTCTGTCATTTAATTTTCTGTCATACAGCAGTTTTCTTAAACCAGCTTTGTTAAGAATTGCTTAGAGAATCAATGGAAAATAAATACTGTAGTGGGTTTGGTCATTTTTAAACGATAATAAATAAATGTAATAACGTAAAAATAAACAAAATAAACAACAAATGAGAAGACCAGCGGTACCGATTAAAGGAATGATCTAATTGTAATAATTAATTTAAAGGGATGATTATAATCCGTTCCCAAACGTACTTATGTATTAAGATTACAAAGTTAAATATAAATGGCGAAATTTATCAAATTATTACTAATTATTCTTCACAAGCTTTGCAAGATGATAAAGTAATAATACTGTGAAATAAAGGTACTTCCGATTCTATTAACATGAATATAATTAAATAATTGAAGGTAACAATCGACATCCTACTTATTTATTTAAAACACTTGTATGTTTAGTTATATTTTGTTTAGATGAAAGTCCAATAGCAAGTTAAAGTTGTTTGACCTAGTTGGATGAAGGTCCAATATTTATAAATATTATTAAATCATTACTTCGGTTTTCACTTATAGTCACCATTTAAAGGCATAAAGGCGAAATAAGGCCATTTGATGTTCTGTTGTTTAGAAGATTTGTTAGACCAGCAAACATCAAATCAATCTTGGTATTGAGATTCAGTGGAAAAAAGGATTATTGTGACTGTTAATCTAATAACGATAATGCGAATGCACTTACAGCGAAATCTTAAATCTTAAAAGTTGCGAAAATAAAACAACAAATTAGAAGACCAGCATCTCCGTTTAAAGCAATGATTGTAGAATGATCTGAAACTTATCTACTGTCCCGAAATGTACATTTTTAGGGATAAATTTAAGGATAAAAATAATTGACGTTATTACAATGACAAAGCAGTGAAATAAATAATGATTAATCGTCATTTACAATCACAATTTAAAGGTAAAACTTTAATCTTGGTGTGAACTTTTATAAACCGTTTTATAAAACTAATTGTAAGTTAAAAGTCGAACATGAAAGAATGAAAAGATAGATAAAAAACACAACCATAACAATAGCAACAACAGCATTGAATTAGAACAATTCTTTTTGAACATGCCATTTTACACCAAATGTGATGACAATTCACTATTACACATGGAAATTCATTTTTAAATATATGTCTTGAATTTTCGATTTAGACACGAAAGTCATAACATTATTGCTTCTAGAACTGAAATGACAGGCAGAAAATTTGTCCCGAAAATTATGAGCACGTTTAACATTGCCTCGTTTTATTTTTTAATAATGGTCAGTGCCCATCGCTTTTTATGCCATACCGTGATTAGCAATATTGGCCCGGACTTCATCTCGAAGTGAACATTTCATGTTTGATGAGATTGAGCTATTCTTGGGATTCCTATTAATAATGTGATGTTCGCCTCGTTTTAGAATTTCTAGCTGCCCAACCATAATCTGTTTAAATCTAATAAGGTGGGTTGGTGAAGTTAATTGAAACTTCACCCTGCTTGAATATTTTCTAGTTCAATCAGATGGCGGGGTTAAATGTAACGAAATAATGGATATCTTGCTATGCAGCTATTCCGCGTGATAAAATAAAGAGCATTCTAAAATAAATAGCTTGCATGGTATTATGCTATTTCAGTCATACGTATTTTTTATTTTATAGTTTTGAAGTAAATTTTGATTGCTGATGATTGTAGTAACCAAATGAATGAGATGTGTATGAGTATGTATGTTTAAGAGTTATACTATCCTGAATATCACCATTGGTATATTTTTGCTGCTGTAGAAGTTGGCGCCAACAATATATGAGATGTGCATCGTTCAATAGTGGGTGGGCGGACAGAAGTAGTGTTCGTTTACAAGTAGCCATTCGTGAGAAGTTACTGATAGTGCCAAACTGGAGTCAAGCTAAACAGGATCTTTCCATCCTAATTTTTCCAAACTTGTTCTCTTGGCTGTGGTTTTGCTAGATAGTAGGTAGGGACAGTGGGAATCTCGTTAATCCATTCATGCGCGTCACTAATTAGATGACGGGGCATTTGGCTATCAGAAAACGCCTAGAACATGGTATTTGTTGCTTTACAGGCCATATCATCATAAGCTAAATGCCCCGAAGGATAATTAGCTTTGCGCTGAATGTTCACTGACGATCTTCCCAG
>JAODGE020010643.1:0-11715 GCA_027574965.2 Ecitophya simulans
CGACCTCGATGCCCGCCTCGCATTGCTCGATGCACTTGTCGAACTGCTTCATCTCGAAGTACACGGCGGCCAAATTATTGTAGAACGTTATGTCGGTCGCATCGTGGCCAATGGCTTCCGTGTAGAATTCAATGGCCTTATCAAAATCTTTCTTCTTATAAGATTCATTACCCTTTTCCTTGGCTATCTTTGCCTGCTTCTTGTTTTCTGGCAGTTCCGGCTCCGGCTCCTTCTTGGGCTCTTCCTTGGGCGGGTCCGGTTTTCTGGGCGGTGGCGTATAGATGGGCTCGGTTTCCATTGGTTCGCCGGCGTCCAAATTCAATAGAACACCTAGAGTCGTCATCACCCTGGGATCCTGCAGTTTGGTAGTCATGATTTGAGGATTTCTGCCCAGCTCCGCTACCAATTCCAGATACTTCGGATCGTTGAGCCACTCGCGCGTGCGCGGGTCGTTCCTAAGTCGGGGAATCACGTCAGGGCCACTAAAAGGATTTGGAAACTTCGAACTTTGCCTAGCACTACTGACTCGACAGTCAGCCAGGCCTTCCTTTAGCGTCGCGTTATTCGGATCGATTTGTAAGCCGGCCGTGTAAGTTGCAATCGCTTCCTCAGTCCTGTCCAAGTAAGCTAGAGCGAGACCTTTTCTTGAGTAACCTTTGGCCCAGTCAGGCTTAATACCAACAGTCTTTTCAGCGTCTTCTAGTGCTTTTTCGTATTGTTGTAATTTCGCATAAGCGGCAGAGCGGTTCGAATATAGGACGTGATTATTACCATCGATGTTGATAGCGGCGGTATAATGTTGAATGGCTTCGTCGAATTTGTTCTGGGCTAGTGACTGGTTGCCCAACTCCTTCAAACGCGCAACCTAAAACCGCATGTCTGTGAGTATCGCGACGGACGAAGGTGCGTCGGGTCAGGTAAACACCGTCGAAAACAAAAGAGATCGAACGGAATTGACTCACTTGTTCCATGGCTGTGCAGATGACAGTGTACTCAATTCGGAAGAAACGTGGTTTAGGGCCGCACTTTACGCCTGAAGCTTAAGTTGCAAGTGTGCTTGAGCCGGAGATGTTTTGTAGCACCGAAACCATGCGAATGTTCCAGAAGTATTCGGCCGATCGCCCCCTCTACGCGTCCAATGTTGACAGAGATGCGAACGGTCGTCAACGAAACGCGGCGGAAATTTCAAACATGCCATATACAGAACGTTCTCGAAACATCGGGGCGTGCCAAAAATTTAAATGAGACGAAAATTGATGTACGATTGCGATAACTTTGATAAATAAAACGTAATTAGGATTTTATTGATAGCTGAATTTATTAACTTTGTCAACAGATTATTGTAGCAAATGTATTTAGTTTGTTTATCAGATTTATAAATAATCGTTATTATTTGTAAATTTGGAGAAATTGAAAATGCCCCAACAACAATAGAACATGGATAGATTTTATTTGAAATTTGCAATTTTATTGTCAAATAATAAATTCACTCGTCATAACTTTGATACCTCTGTTTTGCCACGATTTGCATTAACTTTGAGCAAGTGTATTATACAATTTGTGGCTTCTTTGTTAACATTCGTAATCTTCATTCAAACGGTGGAAAACCGCAAAAGTTAGTTCTTTAACTTCTTTGAATCAAAGACAGCTAATTTCTAAAAATTGTTATATTTTAATACAGACATGCGCTCATTAGTTATTACTTAGCTCAATATTTAACCTTTTAAGTTGATATAATTTAATAAATTAGTTTGCGGCATCTTTTCTTGCAATATTTGCATTATTACATTATTTTCTCAAGGCAACATGATCGCAGTTGATAATCGGTGAAAGTTCTTATAGATTTATATGAAATAACATATCTCGTAAAAATGTGCATACATAGAAAATGTGCAAGCATACAATACTTACAATTTTGATTAGTAGTAAAAACAAGTACACTGTAACTAAAGCTTTCACTAAATTTCAGTTGCAAGAAACTTACAAATTTGTGATTTTTTTACATATTACATATTACACATTTTTATTATTTTTATTATCAGTATTGATTCGTTTCTAAAATGATTAAACACCCTGTCAAAATGCTGTGATTTCATGGACTTCAGAAATAAATTATGATTGTAATATTTCATAAACAAGAGTGAAATGAAACGGTCATATATGGTGATGAATTATAATTAAAACTGATTGTGACTTCAATACAATTCTACTTACAATCAGAAAAAAAAAATGTTTTTATATTTTTCTATAAGAAATGTTAATTCATTTTCGTACATTTATTTGTTTACGACTTATAAATACAAATATAAATTACGCTATAAATTGTTAATGCATTCAAGTGACTTTGATATTTGCCCAGTCACTCTTCTCATCGACAGTCTTTCAAACCCATTGCAAATGGCATTATCATCTAATCGTCGTACAGTTTGACTGTACTGCTTGAGATTCATCTCGCTGTTGCTTTTTCTTCCCAACGTTCCAGCGGATTTCTCATCGATCTCGAACAAAACTTCGATTGCTTTATTAAAGCAGTCCAAGACGTGTCGGTAGTTTTTATCGATCATATGCATGTCGCTCAGAGATTGCATATAATACAAATTGCTGTACAAATGTTTACATTTTGCACACACGATTACTTCGAGCAACACTTGCACGACGTCGGCGTTGTTCACGACGGGAATTCTGGAAATTTCGTATCCATCCTCGCCACTTTCGGCGATCAACTGGACTATCGCAAACTTTAATTCGGCGAATATGAAATCGTAACACGCCGTCAGACAGCCGTACTTGTCCTGCACGGTTTTATGCGAATCTAAGCTTGCCAATTCGACTATCGATGCTGGTAACTGCACGTCGCCGAAAGTTTGGGAGAATCGGACGTTTTGTAATGACAGACATTTTTTGAATATCATGTCGTCCTCGTCTTTAAAAGTTTCATAAAAAATCGGCACAACTGTGTCGTAGAGATGATTTAAAACAAAGCTAAAAATTAAAAAAAAAATTAAAAAGTAATAATTAACTGTATGTATAACATTTACCATTCTATTGACGTGCTTAGGTTAGTGGTTAAAGTGTTAATCTGATCGCCACAATATTTTTGTTTCAGATCTTTAATAAATCGTTCAATCAAGGCACAAACATTCTCACATGTTTCGCTCTTAAGAACTTTTTGCCTCAATTTGTCGCATTTTGCAACTAGTTTGTTCTGGTCTACAAAGTTCTCCGCTAATGTATCGTGTACTCTGAAAGAACCACAGATTACAAAATATTTTCATTAATGTCTCGGATATTGCACCACTTACGTCTTTAAACAAAACTCATTCGAACTCATGATTGTCTTACACTTGTACCAATCATGCGATTGATGCGCAAAAATATCCTATCGAATATATCGCACAGCCTTAGCATTATTGCGCCATCACGTTATCTTAATTGTTATCGATATTATATTACCCGATAATGTTGGGTTAATAATCGCACAAAACAAGTGTCTTGAATTTTTTGCGGTAGTCGTGACAACAATCGCTTGCTACTACAAACATTTCAAACCAGCACGTTTCCGTTGCGTTGGCAACGGTTCGAAAAGCATCGAGTACCAACAAAACAAACAAACCAGCAAAAGGTTTGATTTTGACTGAATTAATGATTAAGAGTGGTTTAGTTTGGCAAGGAGACAGTGAGTGTTTTCTAATTCGTTGCGTTCGTGTGAGTTTTTGAAACAAGACTGGAACAAGGCCTGTTTGTAATAAGCTATAAGTCAGAATGGATTGGAAGGACAAAGTTACTTCGTTGACAGACAAAGTGATCCCTGGCATTACGGACACAAACAACCACAGAGTTATCGGTAATAATGTCTTAACATGTGCACAATCACATGTAATCAATATGACTGTATTCTACTAGTTAAATCATTTTGTATTTTATGGCGCGTATGTGATGGACTAATAATAGTAATATTAAAGCAAGCACAAAATATTCCATTATATGTGTCTTTCCATTAACATTATTAGCCTATTCTATGATTGATGTCACCTGTTTTATTCATAAACTACGTTATGTAAATGAACTAAACACGTTTAATATGGTTTTCTACTTGTTTCATATGTTAGAGTGTTTAGCATGCATGCTTATGATTGTTCCAGAGAACGAGGTAATGTCTAATTTACCGCTTCAGATGGCCTTGTACTTTAACGTGATATTTTTCCCAGTATGGATAATTGTAGTGGCGGTGCTATTTTATGACAAAGTAAGGGTCCAAAAATAGCCCAATTGTTGAGACAGAAATAACACTTTATTTTTAGTACGCCTGTTACAATTCTTTTTCTAAATTCGTCATTATCACAATCGTAACGACAATCATCATCGTCGAAGTGCTGCGTCTATATTTGGGATATGAGGGAAATTTACAAGATAAAGTAAGCATAATCTCAAAGTCGTTTTATAATGCATTTAACAATTTAACAATAAGTAAAACAATAAGATGAATACTACAGATTTACAATAGAAACGTCCAAGCCAACAATTGAGTGTGTACGACAAAAATTAATAACTGCAATTGAAAGAAAAAAACATTATTTTTGAATATTTTACAACGGAATAAAGTATTTTCAGTAATATTACCGCTTTACTGGTTTTAACTATATAAAGTAAATTAAATATTTTGATGTTTGTTTAGATTCCCGAATTGGCAGGATTTTGGATGTTATCTGTTCTACTACAACTCCCCCTGCAAACCTTCCTCCTCTTCAACCCCCACTTCAACCTGAACGCGCTGGACATTGTCGTTCAATCAACCATGTGCGTTCTACTCGCTACGCAAGTGATTAGCGGTTATCGAGGCTTAAAATACACGTCGAAACAGCAAGTCATTTACTACCGGCTCGTAAAACTGCGCAATTCTCATCAAAGTGCAAGCATGGAACAATCGCGCGACGTCGGTGAAATGAAACAAGCGTAATTAAACGATAGCTAAATCGCATAAACACAATCGGCATTGTACAATATAAACCGTGCTAAATGTGGTTTGTGTCTGAAATATAAATGTGTATACAGCAAACGNCCCCACTCAAATTTACACTTTAATTGTTGAATGCTTCATCTGTTTGCACTTTGCCGATTACACACGATTCGTGCATTCGTAGCCATTCGTTAAGTAAAACTGCACGAGGTGATCGATGCATATTTTCAAGTTGATCAGGAACAGTCGCATGTGATTTACGACGAGTTTGTCCTTGCCTTTCTGATTGAGCGCACATACTTCTAACAGATTGCTTCGGGATGGTGTGAATTTGACGAGCAACTGCAAGAAATATATTTCACTGACATTAGTCACGGATGTTGTGAAAGAATACATGACTTACGTTGAATAGCTGTTGACTTATCCAGCCGTGATATGGTTTGAGTGTATTTTCGTAAGCGATTTTCATGTGATTCGAGCAATTCTCGTCGTCGTTTTTTATCGTCAAATCAAAATAATACCACGTGAAGTGTAATCCTCTAAAAAATATTTGCGTGTTAATTTATTAATTTATGGCATAATTTTACTTCTACTTTCTAATTCTTTCTACGCGAGCACAACACAGTTTAGTGTTTGTTGATCGTTCGATAATTTAAAAAAATATTTTCTCACTTTACCTTCTCAGCCATTGCAAAGCATCCTTGACAATTATAGAACTGGTTTTGCTTTCCTCCGTTACTAAATCATTCAAATATTTGAACCTGACTTCGTCCTCCTTGAATTTCGTTGCTATTTTCTATCAAAACAAAATCGTGTGACACAAAACTGGAGAGAAAACAATAACATGCCAAAAAATGCATACGTACTTCAATATTTTGATTCAAATCGTACTTTATTGGCGTGAAGACAGTTCCGAATTTCTCTGGAATCAAAAAACACAAAGAGACGCTCGTCTTTCGAAAATCAGGTCAAGTGCAGTCGAGCGCACTGATGCTTTACGTACCAACAAGAAGACATACACCCTTCGAAGCTTCGAGAAACTCTCGAGTGTTGATTTTTCCGTTATCCGCGACCGGAAACGAACTCATCGCAGTGTTGAAAATTGTGTCGTCGTTTTTATTTATGCACTTCCCGTCGCAATCGGTTAATGTATGGGTTTCTGTTGTACTTAACATTGTTTTTATTTTCACTCGCGAGTTCTGTAGGTATTTTAAGCAAAGTATTAAAAGGTGACAATTTGTATGTTAAAATTGGTGAATGTTTTAGAATTACTTCTAGAGCATAATTTATTCGATGAAAGTGAGTCGTTTTAAATGTGTGATATCATTATTGATGTATAATGACGGATGAACGTTAAAACGCGTGTACTTGGATCTATTAATAAAACATGTCCGAGTTATATGAAAGCCGAGAATTGACTGCGTTCGAGCCTAGAGAAGCGCACTTGTGTAACGCGTAGCGATCATATAAACGGTATAGAACCTGACTTTTATTGCAGTCATTACGTTACAATGCATGTGTTGTTTTTTTTTTGTATTAATCGCAACGTCAGAACATAATCCAGTTGTTACAACCTCTAAAATAAATTAACAAACAGTCAGCTTTCATTAATATGATTAACATAAATATTTGGCAGGCAAAACGATAACCAGTGCGCATGTATATTAATGTAATTTGAGATGAATAAATTAACAATAAGAAAATTATATTGTTATAATCGGAGACGTTATTATTCAGTGCTATAAAGAAATATTTTCTTTTACGTATCATTGGTATTGTATTTTTACAAGTTGTTCACGTTATACACTTAAGGCTCCAGGAAAATGCCGGATCAAACGTAATCAAACAAATAGGAAATTTAAATATTAATGATACTTAATGATAAGTTTTAATCAAACAATTTACAATACTCATTTTACAGCCTGTATGATTAAATTCAAATTGCATTCTTGTTTTAGACAACCCAAATTACACCTAGAATTATAAAGAGGTGAAGAATATTCGAAACAGTATCGATATATCTGTATATATTGAATTAATTATATTTTGGAACTTTGTTATGTACACATTAGTATTTAAATAAACAATCGATGTATTGCTCGTGTTTGTTAAAGCGCGCTTATTTATTTCACATATACAAGGTCGACATTTACGCTATAAGTATATTTTTCTACTAATGCACCAAGAAACAGCTTTTTTTTACCGCGAGTAGTGTGTTAAAGGGAATTTTTTTTACTGCTCCTCCGACGTTATTCTGTTTATAAGTTGATTTTATGAACTTTAAATATATATATTGAAATTTTAGAAAAATATCGAGTTTTATACCGTTTTGATGGTCAAAATATTATATTGTTAATTTGATATATCAAATAATAAAATATCTAAAAAAATGGTTGTATCTAAAATAAAACTAGACATACCGATATATTTTTGACATCTTTCCTAACCATACAACACAAAAAACCAATAAAGCCATTAGATTTTGAAAAAACTTTTAACGAAAACAACTGACATGTGAATAATACCGACATAAAAGCGCATTAAAAAGTTTTTTGCAAGTGATAATTGATTTTTATATACAATGGACAAGTATGAAGTCATTGGATTGCTTGGTGAAGGCTCGTTTGGAAGAGTTTACAAATCGAAGAGGAATGAGGATGGAATCTTTGTTGCATTAAAAGTGATTAGTAAAGTATGTAACTGAATAATCGAATTTTAGAGTGAGCACGTACACTAATCATTGTGTTTATAGAGAGGTCGTTCATTAAGGGAACTTAAAGGTTTACGTAGAGAATGTGAAATACAAAGGCATTTACATCATCCTAACATAATTCAGATGTTGGATTCATTTGAAACAGACAATGAAGTAAGCAGTTACATTTTAAGCATGAATTTGAACAGTTTATTTTTAATAAAATTATTTTTAGATTGTTGTAATCACGGAGTTTGCACACAAAGAACTAAATTACATTTTGGGTAAAGAAGGCTATTTATCTGAGGATCGAGTGCAGAAGATTGTGTGGGATTTAGTATCAGCCTTATATTATTTACATTCGCATAGAGTCCTCCACAGGTACTCTTGATAAATGCATCTAAATTGTTGATTAAAAAGAGTCAAATTTCAGGGATTTAAAGCCACAGAATATTCTTCTGGATGCAAATAACACAGCAAAACTGTGTGATTTTGGCTTTGCTAGAAATATGAGCACTGGTACACATGTTCTGACTTCTATCAAAGGTATACTAATCTCATAACTACTATCTTGACAAATTGGCTATTAACATGTATTTTGATTAAGGTACTCCACTTTATATGGCGCCCGAATTAATTGAGGAACAGCCATATGATCACAATGCAGATTTGTGGTCTCTCGGCTGCATCATCTACGAACTGCTTGTTGGTGCTCCACCGTTTTGCACAGCATCAATCCTCCATCTAATCAAACTAATAAAACACGAACAAGTGCAATGGCCCACGTTCTTATCGGAGCCTTGTATATCGTTTTTGAAAGGGCTTTTGCAAAAGAATCCATCAAAGCGAATGACATGGTTGGAAATTTTAAACCATTCCTTTGTAAAAGGTCATATAATTATTACCGAGAATGCTCCAACAATGCCATTGACACGGCCCATGTCTGCAAATACTCTGCAAGTTAAGGAGAATCAGAGAATTAGTCATATCAGCCAAAAGATGGCCAAACAGTTAGTACATGTTCTTTTAAATTTAGTTTTAAACATAATTTAGTTTGAACACTATTTTAGAACTAATTTAAACACGACAAAAGTTCATTCCGAGGAAACGACTTCAGAGACTAAAGGTGAACAATCGAAACCACTTTCCAGTAAAGAGAAAACTGCTAGTAACTCCAGTAAGGAAAAAACGCCAACGAGTAAAATCACAAAGAGCGGTGAGACGAAACTGACGCCAACGACATCCTTCGAATCAAAACGACAGAACAACGAATTGAACGAAAGAATCTCAAAGTTATCTCTAGAAAGGCATAAAAATACTCCCGAACTGACTAAAGCCGAGCCTTTGAATTTCCACGAAGATACTCAACCGATTGAAAGCGAAGAATGGGTCGTCTTCTTGTATAAATCCATGGAGGAGATAATGAATGGTCAGGCGGACTGTTTATTACAATCAGGAAGCACGAATATTCTCGTTACTCCGTTAAGAAATCCTCGCGCGAGCCCCAAAGTGGTTGGGCTTGTGGCGAATTTATTCTGCTTACCGTTTGTTGTCGCATCTATAACCAGCGAGGCGAGAGAACAAATCCTGCAGGTTTATCTCGACGTGAAGCTGGTGCCCAATTTGATTTATGCATCGAAACTTTTAATACGCGTAAAACCGCCGAATCAGGAGAGCCTGGACGCGTCGGCCGAGATTAAGGAGCGGAACATTGCGGATTTGTCGGACGAAGAGTTTCAGTGCTTGGAGCACATTTATTTGTTAATTTGCCATTTAGTTTATGTGGAAGAGAAGTACGTCAGTCAATTTTGCGATTCGGTCGTTATCTTGAACATTTATCATCTTATTAACGGATTTTTACAGTTAGGTGTGTACAGTATAATTACGAAATGATTCCGGTTTGATTAACTTGACTGTATTCATGCAGGAAAGAAGAAGCTAAAGATTGTGACTGATTTGTTAGCGATTCTGACACATGTGATGCACAAAAATCCAGAAAACTTTGAAATTATCGACAAGATCTTTCACACAAAGCAAAATGGCGCGTCATTGGATATTGCGGGCATGTTACGCAGTAACGAGGAGCTGCTAAGGGAGAGAATGTGCAATTTTATGCTACAAGTCGCTAAACTAACGCCTAAAACTATCGAATCGGTGTGGAATCCACAGATTCGAGACACGCTCGAAGCTTTGATGTACGATTCGGCTGAAAACGTGCGGAATGTAAGATATTAGCGTTAATTGTGTTACCTAACTATTATCTAATCGTCTGCGTTTGTTATAGGCGGCTGAATTAGCAGTGGACGAGTTGAAAGCTCACGAGTTCTACGCGAAAACCTCGAACGAAAGTTACGAAGCTTGATTTCCTTATGAGGTGACTTTCCTAATGTGTCAGTACCTTCGTTTTGTTTTTTTTTATTCATGACAATGCAACAATTGAAATATAAACAATTTTCCTCTCGAAAATAAACATTTGTTGTACTTCCACATGTTTGTGCTTTCCTCCAAGCGCGCAAATATTTGCGTGCGCCGAGCAAATGAATTTGCACCGCACTTTCTAAACGAATCGCGTTATTTGTTTATTTTTGCATATTACTTTTACGTCGCGTGCACTCAACGCGATAGTATTTCATCTTTCATATTTTCCAAAAACATGAGATTGAATTTCGGTAAAATGCGTTCGGCGGAGCCGGTTTATGGCGGCCCGTGCGAGTCCGGTTGAAGAACAAGATGCCAAGCTCCAGAAGCGATTGAAAGCGCAGGCGTGCGCTAAGCGGGCTTACGTTAAGCGTCCTAACCTAACTGGAAAAAGTTTGCGGCGCGCAAGTGCTGACGTACTTGCGCCGACGTGCGTGCGTTTTTCTTCCCGCCGCCCCGACATCGGTACGAATTTCGACGAGCAGAGAGCGCACGTTCCGAACCATGGTGAGTGCAATTGCGTTAATTAGAGGGATTGCCTTGCGCGGTTTGTCTCGTATCTGGAGCTCGCCTGAGATTTCGATTCGGCGTATCCGCTTCTATGCTCGAACGACAAGCGCTCGAGTCGACGCACACACTTTTTAACCAGTCAGCGGTTTTTTTAAGTTGGCATTTTGCGCGCACTTGTATTGATCAATTGCGCCCATTGCATTATATAATTATGGCTTTCTTAATGTAAATTGAATTGAAAATTACAAAATTGTTTTAATTGCAATGCTGCGAACGCGTGAAAAATGTTTTAACAGATTCGGAACAGGTTAAAATTTCGCGTTATAGTTACTTTTTCGCTCATTGTCAGCCTTTATGGAAAGATGGGACACGTTTGTGTTAAAGATAATTTAGTCTAGTTAATAATAAAAATTATTTATTTTGTAATTGAGTTTTGCGACGCGTAAAGGTGTTGGTAATTTGAAATGGAATGGATTAATTTATTCACATTATATTACTAGAGTTTTTTAGTCAATGCACACGCATAGAAAAAATAATATTAAAAAAATAAATTATAATACATCTGCAATTGATCATTAATCAAAGCATACGCGAAGTGACATTATCACTCTTAAATGTCGAAAGGTAATTATTTAAATCAATTAAAGAAAATTTCTAGAAAACAAAGTGGCAATCATATAATTTGGTACATTCAATTAATTGATGTATTAGATAACTACTATATTGTATATATTATTCTCAAACAATAAATCTTATGCACGGTAGTATTCTGCAAAGTCCAATATTTTGGCAATAATCAGACCAACCGGGGATAGCACCGACAATCTTTGGAGAACGAGACTAACCTGGATGGACCTTCTTAACTAGTACGACCACTGAGCTACTGGACCTGTTAAGGCAAACGCAAGGTGCCTTTCGATCGGAAGTAAAAATTATTTTTAGAATGAGTGAAAACATAGGAACAGAATCACATGCACTAACTAAAAGCAATTTTCAATGCATTTTAAATGAAAGCATTTTAAATCGAATGGATTGTTAATTTTTTTATGCGATAGCTCAAATAACATTGACAAGATGACAAAATTGGTTAGTGCCATTCGAATCTACGTTCAATTCTGCGTCGAGTACGCTACTTTAA
>JAODGE020010652.1:0-37495 GCA_027574965.2 Ecitophya simulans
TCAAGAATCATTTCAAGAGAGAGCACCTGCTCACTCGCTCAGTAAAAGCAAATACACCTTTGTATACTGAACCCTTCCAGCGCAACACTTACGCAGCAGCCACACGCACACACACACACATATGCATATGTACACGCAAACAGGCAGACATATTAATACCCACGCGAGTGCTCACGTGGGTAAAAAATGTACAACTGTTCCATTGTTCCAGAGTACCTACGTCAAGAGTTACTAGGACAGTGCGATGTGCGCCATCGTAAGTAGTCCCAGGAGAAAAGTCGAATGAAGGTACAGCATCGCTCACGAACCACTCTCGCAAGGACGGGGGTCATTCGTTACAGTTCGCACGTGGCGTTCAAAAGTGAAACACAGGCACAGAAACAACAAATACACAGAGAAAACAGAATAACTTCGCCAGTCATCTGATCCAATAGCTAATCATTAGTAAAATAAAAATAAACAGAATTAAATGGAGTTTTATGCTCTACTTAAGGGTCATACCTATGTACACACAGACTGCAGCACCCCCACACCTCACCTGTGCCATAAGATCGACTGGGCAAGGCAACAGTGGCGCACTGCGCCCCCATTATTTCCCAGGCTTAAATCTTGCTTCCAGCAATGCACATCGCCTCAACAATCTGGCGGATCGCGCGCACACCCTTCTTCATCTGCTCCACTTCGATGAACTCGTTGGCCTTGTGGGCCTGTGCGATGTCACCTGGACCGCATACAACCGTGTTGATGCCAAGTGCCTGGAATTCCCCAGCCTCACTGCAGTACGACACCTTCTTCTGCTTACGTCCAGGCTCGCTCACTGCGCCAATAGTCTTGACAAGAGAGCAGCTAGGATCACAACGGAACGGCAGCACGTCCAGCGCACGCTCCAGAGCCCAAGCCTCAGCACCAGGATACTTCTCAAGGTACTGCTGGCCCTGCTCCTTGAAGAACTTCTCAATCTCACCATTGATCGCGTCGCCCTCGTGCCCGGGGATATTGCGGAACTCGAACCCAACGTTGCACTTCTCAGGGATCGTGTTCATCGCGATCCCACCAGACACAAGTGATGGGCACAGCGTCGTGTGGCACACCTCGAAGCCCTCCTCGAATGGTCCCTCGGAGGCAAAGCGGTCGCGCAGTGCAAACAGGAACGACAGAAGCCGCGTCCCAGACTCAATGGCGTTGCAGCCAGAGTTCTGGAGGGACGAATGGGCAGCCTTCCCGCGCACAGTCACGCAATTGAGGCTGATACCCTTATGTGAGATGACGCAGTCCAGCGATGTGGGCTCACCAACAATGCAGCCCTCACACTTCTCCAGGCGCTTCCCAGCTTCACGCATCAGCAGACGCACGCCCTCGAAGTTCGTCTCCTCGTTGTACGTCAGGGTGATGTGGATCGGCTTCGCGCGCGGGCGCTTCACCCACTCCGGGACAAGCGACAGGGCCACAGCGATGAAGCCCTTCATGTCGCAGGAGCCACGGCCGTACAGCTTGCCGTCCTTCTCCGTCAGCTGAAAGGGGTCTGTGTCCCACTTCTGGCCATCCACGGGAACCACATCGCTGTGTCCACTCAGAATCAGCCCACCCTCCACGCTGCCGTCAGAGGCGGGCAGTGTCGCAAGCAGGTTCGCGTGGATACCGTCGGGGCTGCGCACGATGTGCGGCGTCACACCGCACTTCTGAAAGTACTCGGCCACATACTCAATCAGCGGCAGATTAGGCTTCCTGCTCGTCGTGTCGAAGCCCACGAGCTTCTCCAGCCACTCGCACTCATTCATTGGTGCAGCCATGATGTTACGATATACGTGTGCGTGTTGTGTGTGTGTGTGTGTGTGTGTGTGTGTCGTTCAAGCGGGTTTCCTATCGTACGCATGTATGTAAGAAGGTAAAATGAGCGAGAGCAGTGGGTAGGAGAGGTGTGTGGTGGATGACATGGCGGAACGATGAAAGAGAAGGTGTGGGGCGTACATGAGGGGCGGGGAGGAGCGCCATGCAGCAAATCCGCTCGTTGATCGCATATTTTGCATGTGTAGGTCACTGACATGCAGAAAGGGGATTGTGCTTGTAGAAGAGATTTCTGAAGTGAGGTATGTGGTTGTATTGCTAAACTGTTTCAGTAGAGTTCGTAGTAGCTTTCTCGTTCCGTATATATATACGGAACGTAGCTGTACAATCAAAATAAAATAAGTGATGAATCGGTGCTTGCTGGGCATTCTGATAATAATATGATTAACTATTCTTTGCTTGCATCTGCATTGATCTCTAGTCATTGTGCTACTACTGCTTCCTCCAGAGCATCGACAACATTCGTGCATATATGTGTACGTATGTGCTCAGGCATTTTTTGCAGATAAACTATCGCTGAGATGGTAAAAACGTGAGTGTGGCAGTTGCTGGGCTGAGGGAAAAAATACACACACCCCAGAGACGACAATGGGGGGGGAGGAGGTGATGTTGTCCCGCTCCTGCCCTCTACATCATAGTGAATCCCATGCTCCCAAATGTGATGGCAATCATCAACTTCTCTCGCAGGGTCTCCGCATTGGGGTACTCTGGGAGATCAATCTTGTTGAAGCACGTATGCGCCCGTGGGAGTAGCTCTGAACTGTCATCCCAGCGACTGATGGTGAAACGCTGCCGCTGCCCACCGGAGCTGACGAGCTGGCTGAAGCCTCCGTGTGGCACCTTTGAGGCCCCCGTTGAGAACTGGAGCAGGTTCGCCTTGTCCTCTTTGGTCATGCTGGCGACGACCTCCCAGAACCATCGGATCTGCGGGGAGGCACTGGTGAAACCCTCGTAGGCAGTGTTCGCGCGCAGGTCCTCAATGTCGATATTTGGCATCCCGCAGATGACCAGCTCCAGCTCCTGCTCGGTAAAGCACAGGATACTGCTCCGCGGGATTACCGAGTAGAACCCCTTGAGAAATTCGGTGAGCTGGGGTTCAATACGCTTGGTCATGTAGAACTCACAGAGCAGCCGCACGTATGTTAGTTTGGTGACGTTGGTGACGACAATGTCTTTGCCATTTGGGATCAACTCATCCTCCTGAACATCTCCAAAGCGCTCGTAATTGACGGCGAAGGTGAGGCCCAGGTCGGTCACATCGTTTGACAGTGCCCACTTCAGGCTAGAGTGCATCTCAGGATCCACGCTCTCAAGGTCGTCAAACACCGGAGCGATGCCGACCATATGGCGATACACAGCCCTGGTGAAGTGGATGTCGATGGGTACATTGTTCGCAACAGCGAGACCAATCGCTGTGCCCGCAAAGTGGAAATACTCTAAGTGATTCGCGTTGATGTCAGAGAGTGGGTTGGGCTGATAGGTGAATCCCTCTTTCGAGTGTAGGAACAGTGCATAGCTCTCGTTCACAATGTCCTCGGACAAAATGCGGAACCACTCTCTCGTCAACCCACCAGCGTCGGCGCCCTCCTCGCCTCGGAAGCGCACCTGCAGAGGGCCATTAAACGCCTTCACCCGCTGAAGCTCCTTGAAGCTGTCCTGCAGGCATCGTGCACGGTCAATAGTGAGCGAGATGCGGGGCCCCCGCTGCGTGTCGATGCTGGAGCGGAAGTCGTTCAGCTTGAAGGTGAAGTCGATGAGGCTGGGTTCCGCCTTGAGGAAGGCAAAGTGCGAGTTCAGGAGAGTCGCATCCCAGTATAAGAGCATGTTGAGCGTGGCGCGGTTCGCTTCGAGGAAGCGGCGCACCACCCGCGGCAGCCGTCTGTGCTCGCTGGGTGACCCCGGGGTGGTACTGCGCACGGCGGTAGCCTCCTCTGATGTGGACTGCTCAACGGCACGGTTGGACAGAAGTGAGGGGTCACGCGTGGACTCCACCATGAAGCGCTCCGTCTCACCCTTCAGATTCGTCCGGCTGGCCAGCGTGCTGGCGCTCGCCGACATCGCCGCAAGCCGGGACTCACTGAGGTGGTACTGACAGAAGCCCAGCATCAGCCCCAGAACTGAGGGAGGCAACGGCACAAGCGCGCCATCGGGGAGGTGTTGCAGGACGCGGGTGATGTCCTCGATGTAGAGGGGCACGGCGTGCCACAGCAGCGCCACCTCGCGCGGCTCGGGCCGCAGCGTCTCCGCGAAGGAGAGAAAGAGCAGCCGCGTGCAGTCGTCCACGCTCGATGGAATGTTCATGCGGTAGAGTATCACGATGGCGGTATCGGTTGTGAATTGGAAGTTCTCTGGGAGTGTGGTGGAGGCGAAGGCAGACGACGACGTTCCGAGAGAGGCGGGGCCTGTGTCACCCCCCGCTGCGGCTACCTGCTGGCGGAGCAGCTCCTTGAAGGTACGGCGGCACGCGCTGATCTCGGAGACGCACCGGCGTGAGAGATCGATCAGGGCCCCCTCCACCAGCTTGATTGCACTCTCCGCTGAGCCGCCAGTAAGCGCGCCGCCGTCCCGTCGCGCGCTCTCCTTTATCCCCCGCTCGAGTAGCGCGACGAGAGAGACCGCCACATCAGTGTCACAGCGGCGGTTGCTCAACAGCGCAAGTGCGGAGCGCAGTGTGGCAGGGGAGGCAATGATATGATATGAGCTGCGGGCTACCCATGCGCGATCAGCGGCCTGCGTACCGCGGCGCGCGGCGCAGCCAGGGCAGAGGTCAAAGTTGCATGAGTGGCAGTGGAAAGCGAAGTTGCTATTGGGGTTGATGCCGCAGACGTTGCAGATGAACCCGGATGCGTAGGCTGGAAACTGCCGAACGTTCGTCCAGGCCAGGCGGTGTACGTGACGTGGAAATGCAATAACACGGTCGCTGAGTGGGGTTTCGGACAGCGGATCATCTCCTTCTATCGGTACATCCGTGGCCTCTATGGACCGCAGCATTTTGTTCAGGCAGCGAAGGATGTGCAGGTACACGTCACGAACTCTCCGCTCATGTATGTGGGTGAGCGCGACATCAGTGAGCAGGGCCAGTAGCGAATGACGCTGGAAATGCGACTCACGCGCCGTCAGCGGGGCATCCTTCGAGGGTTCAGCCGCACCAGCGTCGTCTGTATCAGGGAGGAGCAAGAAGGCCATCGCGGCGTTACGTGTTGTAGAAGTTAGCTGGCACAGGACACTGAGGGTGAGCAAGATGAAGAGTGCCCGCGAGCGCGAGGCCTCAGCGGTGTTGACGGGCCGCCTCACCGCCGCGGAGACGAGCCCCTCCTCCGTTGCAGGGCGTGCGCTGAGCAGTGTCTTTACCACCCCGGCGGCGGCGTCCATGTCCACGCAGAGTGCGCGTAGAAAGGCGACCAGCTGCGTCTCCAGCAGCGGGGCATCCTGGCGGAAGATTGTCCCTCGTGGTATCGTACTCTTCTGAAGCCGCAGCAGCTCCACACACCGGAGCAATACGTCCGCAGGCACCTGCTCGGCGAGAGCAGCGCCGGCTTGAGACCCCGCAGCGCGCGCTGACGAGGGCGGCACTGCGTCCGGGTCTCCCTCCATCTCCACGTTGGGGACTTGGCGGCCAAAGGCGGCGAGGTTCATCGGAAGGCTCGGGGTGGCCATCACCGCCCCCTGGACACCACCACCGCCGCTGCTATTGCTGTCGTAGATGTTCAGGGCAGTGTTCATCTCCATTAGAGCGTTGCGCAGCACCTGCGGGTGCATAAGGGCTGCTATCGTCTCCGTCCCTCCTCGTCCGCCCCTGGCCTGCGCTGCAGAGCGGCCCTCAAAAGCGCTCGGGCCGCCCGCGGCCGTGAGTGATGTATTGCCCCTCCGCGCAGCCTCAGTGGCGCTCAACGCTCCAGCCGCCGCCATTGCGGGTGCGTCCCCCGAGTAGACCATGGCGTTGGCACCGAGCGCCGCGTTGCTCAGCGCCCGTACCTGTCTCATGGCGGTGGCGGTGGCCCCGGAGTGAGCGTTGGTATCGCCCAAACTGAAGAGATCCAAGTTCAGGGGCTGCCGACCTCCCTCCGCATTTGCCGGGGAGGGCACCGCACGCTCCTCAGTGTGGGCCGCGGCACGGAACTGCTGGGCCAGCGAGAGCAGCTCTGGGTGGTCACGCAGGTCGTTGAGATCGCAGGAAAGCAGGACATCCCTCCGAACGTCGGCATCGACGCTGCGCAGGATCTCGTAGAGCTCATGGGAGCTTTGATTGCGATCAGCCCCAGACACACGCGTCCAACGCCGCTCAATGGAGAGAACATCTCGTTGTGTGTCATCTGGGAGCTGGTCGAGGAATCCCGGGAGCAACCGCGTGCGCTGCCCGAGTCGCTCGTACTCTGTGTCACCGCGAATAACCCCCATCGAGTTAAAGACTACCTCGCTGCGGACATCCGGCGGCAACTCAACGAGGAAGAGTGGGTCAATACTCCCGATCCACGGCTGATCCGCGGGGTCCGACGGGGGCACAGGCGGCGGTGCGGCAGGGGACGTCTCTCTCTCCTCCTCCTCCGCGGAGGCAGGGGTGACGGATGGCACTGTCGTGGAAGCCGCTGCCTCCGCGAGTGGAGGGGTCGCTGTTTCTGCCGAGGCGTCGCCAGCGGCGAAGAGTGAGAGGAGCCGCTCGACAACGCTGACCTGCCGAGAGACCGCCGCGTCCTCGACTGTTGGGGCCTCAGTCTCTACTGGGAGTTGTGGTGGTGTGCGAGGTCTGCTCACGGGGAGTTGAACCTCCGTGGCTGTAAGGGTTGGGGCCATGGCAGTGGTGTGAGTCACGTTGTCCTGCGTGACAGGGACAAATCTGCGAGCAATGCTCTCTAGCACGTTTGTCAGTACATCGATATCCGCTGCTGACGGGGGCCCGGCGAGGAGCCGTCCAGCCATAGTGAAGGGCTGCTGCTGGCTTCCCAGGCGTGTGTCTGTGTTGAAGAAATTTGAGAGGGCACTGGCCATATCCAATCCAGCAAACAAGTAGTCTGCACTGCTGGCCTCACTCCACATCATGCTGCTGTGGTCGTCATTATTGCCCGAGTGACCCCTGTTCATCCCCACATCGAAAGATATATCCTCACTGTCCTCCTCATCAAGGTTGTCGGTAAAGTCATCGTCATCGTCATCATCGTCGTCATCATACCCGTCCTCGCCTTCCTCATCATCGTCCTCAGGCAGCTGGTCCAGTATAGTTGAGTGACTCGAATCCTCGTCAGGGTCCTCAGCATTGGCGCCACCATCGCGACTGACTCCTTCCGCCAAGTGCTCCGAGGAGTTGGAACGCTGTTCACTGGATTGTTCAGAAGAATTGTCATAATCGTACTCTACTTCATACAAGTCACCGTCTGGATTATTATCTCCCTCATCATCCTCATCTTCATCCTCATCGTCATCGTCATCATCACCGTTGATGTATCTTCCTCCATGGTGGTTCATAGAGATCACCATGCCGGGAGCCACGTTCTCGTCGCGCGGAGTAATGAGGCGGTCCTCCTGGGGCAGTCGGGGGTCACTGAGGATGTCGGCGGGCCTCATCAACAACAGTGGCGATTCTGGGATGCCAGAGGTATAATCACTGCCGACTGTCGCAGTAAGCAGCAGCATCGCCTCTTCCTGCGGCCTCTGCCCCTGCAAATTGTGTGGATCCTCATGGTGGTGGCTGGGATGTCCTGCACGCTGGTGGTGCCGACTAGGATTGTGCGCGGGGTCACACTCTGCGCTCTGGGTGGGGTTGGAGTCACCACCCTGAGCGGTCAGCAGTAGCCGCCGCAAAAGGAGAAGCAGCGTGGTGCCATCGCGGTCGCTCTCGCAGCAGCGGTGACGCACCACATCATAAAGAAGTGAGAGACCTTGACGGCGGGACAGCTCATCACAGAGCCTGGACGCACTGGCGGAGCTCTCAGAGAGTACCACACACTTCCGCATAATATGGAGCACCACACATATGAAGCGCCGCAGCTGCGTGCCCTCACCGTCATCCTCGCCCACTTCCTCCGCAGCGGTAGCTGCGCCTGTGCCGCGTGACCCAAGGGCATGGAGAGCCCTGGTGAGCACGTCAATCATGTCCGCGGCGAACCTCGTGGGTGTCCGCTGTGCCACGGCGCTGAAGAAGCTGGAGGGAAAGTCGTGTGCGTCGCCGTTGAAGTGAAGCGCGATCGCGAGGTACGCGGGCACATTTATGGGAAGCGGCACCGCAGCGGCGGCCTTCCCACTGGCGGCCTTCCCACTGGCGAACGGGTGAGTACCACCAGCGGCACCGCCGCCATGGCTGCGCAGCATCTGAGCCATACTCTGGGGGGCGGCGCCACTGGTGGCGGTGGTGGCGGCGGCGGGATGTGCAGCAACGTCCCTCTGCACTACTGTGCTTGTCAGAGAGGGCACCGGCGCAGGACCGCCGCACACGGCAACGGGGGCGAACTCGGCGGGGACTGGAAGGGCTATGGTGGAGGAGCACATGGTCTGTAGGATCGCTGGTCGCTCAGCAAGGCTATCCAGGACGCGGGTGGCACTCCGGCGGGTGAGACGCCCACTGTTCATGCAGCGCACCACATCGTTCAGCAAGTACTCCAACGCCTCTCGCTGAGAGCGCCGATGCGATGATGAGGACAGTACCGCCGCCGCTGCCGTGGTGATGGTAGTGGTCCCAGAAGATGTGGAGTTCTGTTTGCGTGGTGGCTGGACACCGTCCTGAGCACGCTCGCTGTCTGCTTGAATTAGCGGCGGAGTGGGCTGGACCCACACACCGAGCCACATCTCCGTCGAGGCCCCGGGGACTGCCCCGTGTGTCCAGCGCACCTCACAGCACTGCCGCAGCACCGATAGGAAAACCAGTGGGTAGCTCGTCAATGCACTGTTCCTGCCAGTGAGCAGTGCACTGAGCGGGACCATGTACCGGTGATAGTCCGCAGGTCCGCGCGTCAACTCTGGAGCGGATGGCGGCGGAGGCCCCTGTGAGCCTACCTCCATTGCTGCCGCTGTCGATGTGGTGGTGGTCTGCGGTGCGCTATGACGCTTCTGCAGGAACTCCCTGTAGTGGTCGTCCTCCACGTACACGGCCATGCGATGGTCCACGCAGTATCGCAGCGTCTCGCACATGCGCCGATGTACCACCGCCTCAGCACGATGAACGTCATCCAGGACGTAGCGAAGCAGCTCAATTCCCATCTCGCCTGCCTGCAGGAACACGTCTTCCTGGAGTACACAGTCACTGAATCGAGGGAAGAGACCGCGGTCTTCACGCATGCGCTGATGCAGCCTCCCGACCACCGCCTTGTAATCGCGCTGCAGAAGCTGCGTGAGTAACAGCACCGTGAGGGAGGGCAGTGTTTTCTGATTGGGGTCCCTGGTCGCGCTGTCCGGGAGGTACAGGGAGCCGTGATGCGGCAGGTTCAGGGAGCCCGCCACCTCACGAATCCGCTCCGTACGGCTCGCCAGGGCGGCGGAAAGGGTGCCCGCGACTCGTTGCTGGTGTGGGGGTGGCTGCTGCTGGTGGGGCCTCACAGACTCCCGAGTGGTCTTCCCCAGGGTAGGGCCCACTGTCACAGTGGCCTCCGCCTGTGGTAGGTGTGAGAGGATCACGTCGAGCAACGTCTCCGCCACCGGGGCCTGCAGAAGAGAGACATTGGGGGCGAGGCGTGCGAGAAGGTCGATGTCTGCGCACTCCTCCTCGGGGTGTGAAAGGTCGGGAAGGATGTACTTGCAACGAGGGACGCTCAGCGGTGGGGATATCAGATGGGCATAGGCGGCCCGCACACTGGGACGGAACCGTGACCAGTCGGGGAAATTATGGTGATTGCTCATCATTCCTCTCATCGCCTCGACGGGGTTACGCACATCCTCAATGCCCAAGTAGAAACCCTCGGGTTGCACCCTATTTACCCGAAACGAGCTTCGCCCAGCTTCCCGTGTTACTGCTGGTGCAAACAAGTCGGCATCGCCCTCATCATTGAGATCACCTTCATTGCTGGCACTCGCCACTCCGCTCTCGTCCTCCTCCTCCCTATCCTCCTCCACACTCAGCAGGTCACTTGACAGGTGCTCGTCGCCCGCGGTCGACCCCGCGGTGCCCTCCCACGCCGGGCCAGTTGTTGTTGGGCTCGGAGAGACCTGCAGTGGGGTCGGGTAGCCAGCTTCACCGAGCGCATCAAGCACCAGTTCCACCACCCTGCAGTGGTCCTTATCGAGCTCAAAAAGGCGCTGCTCTGCGTCACTCAGTCCCCTCGGCCCCGGGGGGCGCCACGGTATCGGGTGGAACAACGAGCAGTGGTGTCCAAACCAGCAAAAGCCAGGTGACGAGCTGGAGTCAAAGTGGCGGCAGACCCGCACGCGGCGGTCAGTGGAGCGGTGCATGGTGACATTGCGCAGATTCCTGAAGGTGGAGAGGAGGTTGTACAGCTGCGTCAGCATCTCATCCTTCATCGCCTTTGCCTGCGGCGACTGCTCGGTCGCCAGCTCCCTGATGGCCTTGTGTGTCCGCTCCAGCAGTGCCAAGGGCAGTGCAGTGCGGGCCAAGGTTTCGTTGATGGTGACCGTCGAACGCTGCGTCAGTATCACAGCCACGTACTCCATCAGTCGGAAGTACTCTTTTGTCTGCGTCAGAATCAATTTCAGCATGCGAGCCAGCAGGGCGGTGGTCATCTCCTCCCGTTGAACAGCGAAGCACGCCCACAGTAACCGGCATCCCGACTGGCGCAGGGAGCGAAGGTTCGGTGCAGACAGCTCTTGTAAGGAAAAGGTGCAACCGGAGCAAGCGTCACACACCCACGTGATTAGGTGAGCCTTCATGTAATCCAGGCTATCTTGCACATAGTGCCTGAGGATGCGCTGCCGGTCAGCTGGCCAGACACTGCCACCGCCACCACGCACAACGTCCCCGTCACTGTCGTACCCCCGACCATAGTTGAAGGGAAGCTCGGCCGCGGCCTGATCGAGGAAGTCGGTTGGCGGATGGACGGTCGGGATCTGGTGGCGCGCCGCTCTATCCTTGGAGATGAGGGTGAACAGCCCTGGGTCCGCCTCAGCGAGCTGCGCGAACGCCTCCACGTACAGCTGCGGCGGCACCGCCAAGCCATCCAACGATGGGAGGACGTTGAAGACGAAGTAGAGGAGTGGGGCTGTGCGCTCCACCCACGAAGAGGTAATGTAGGTCCCACGCACAGGCAGCTGCAGCGGACTCTGGCTCACTGTGAGCAGGAGCTCGCCCACCTCCGCTCTGCGCTCAGCCACCAGCGCCGCCTCTGCCACATCGCCCTCTCTCTCCGAGGCCTCTGCCGCCGCCCGGCCACCACTCTTGAGGGGGAAGCAGTGCCGCCCCAGATTCTCAATATTAAACACAACCACATGCATGTTGCTCGTAAACTCATTGGTGATACTCACAGAGGAGAAGCGGGACCGTCGCAGTGCCCCGCACGTCTGCAGAGCCAAAAGGAGCGCGCTCGCCCTCCGAAGCTTCTGCATGTTCACCTTGAGCACAAACTGTGCTGTCGAGGTGACGCCCGTGGCATCACTGGCCGAGACCCCACGGGTGCGATCCCCGCTCATATAGTTGGTGGCGGCCCCACACTCCTCCACCAACTCTGAGAGGTACATGGCTGCGCTTTGCATGAGGTGGTTGGGGTCCACAGGAAGCGCAGCGCTGCGGTCCACTTGACCAAAGGAACCTGTGCGGAGGCGCGACACCGCCGACGGTACCATCGACGACGATGACGGCCTGCCCTGGCCCCCATTGAAGAGGACGTCCTCCATCTTGCCATAGAAACCGGCAACGAGGTCACTCGGGGTCAGCAGCACGGCCTCGTCCACATCGCCCTCCGCGCTTCCCTGAGCGCTGTTGCCAACTTGCGCAGACTCCAACGTGGAGACGGCGCCTGTGCCCCTGGCACCCCAGTGGGCCTGCAACGCCTGTCCATTTGGCCCCACAGTCGTCGTGATGTTTGTGGCGCCGCTGCCGCCCTCCCCGGGGGTGTAGATCTCAAAAGAGCGAAAGATCACTGCATTATCAGAGGGGCTCACTGGCGATGAGGCCGACATCACCTCGGCCCCACCACTCCACGTGCCGTGTACGGCACCGCCGCCAGAGAGCCCGGGCTGGCTGCTTCCCAGCGCCGCGGCTGGTCGCTGGCTCCTCAGCTCCACAAAAATGCGAATGAGGCAATCGAACGTGGATGTGCGGGCCTTCGTGAGTGGGGTGTTTGCAGAGCTAGCGCTCGTTCGCGGTGGGGTCTGCAGCACGGTAGACAACAGGTAGGTGAGCATGAGCGCGTTATGCGGGCACATCATCTCCGACAGTGGCGGTGTCATGGAGACGCCGGCAGCACCGGCGCTGGCGACGACCTGCGAGAGGACCTCACCGGCGTAGGACTCGATCTTCTCGACAACAGCGCCAAGGCAGACGGACGGTATCACGTAGAGGAGTTCTGCTAAGGTGCGGCCAGTGAATTTGCCCGCCATGGCGAGGGCCAGTGCGGAGGTGTGCATGGTGCCGTGTACGCTCCCCACTCCCTCGGCAGTCTCCTCAGCTCCAGCCGGTCTCGCCTGTGCTGCGGGTGGTGGGATAGAGGCCATCAGTTTCCATTGTAAGTCCAACGCCTTGCAGAGAGCAGGGCAGATGATGTTCATGAGCGCGGTGCTCACGCGCTGTCCCTCGTAATCCACATCCCGCAGAGCATCGCGGCGCTGGCGGTTAGTGACAAACGTACTCAACTCTATCGTCGCGCGCATCGCGTTCAGGAGTGAGACGGTGATGGCCTCGGCGCTGGCAACGGTGAAGCGCCCCGGGTCCCGCGCAATCTCACTCACACTGTGCGCGATGTGGCATGCAAGGCGTCCCAAGTCCGATGAAAGAACATCAACGAACTCCGGTGCCGACCGCAGTAGTAGGCCCATATCCTTCACCGCTCCTCCCAGCATCCCGTCACGCCACTCGTTTATGGCCCCGTCATTGCGGCCATGCGACTGCACTCTGTGCTGGAGGTGCCGCGGACTCAAGTCCGCCTCCTCGCCAAGTTCATCCATACACATGAGCGATGAGGGGGCGGCCGCCCTCTTTGCCGTGAATGTGGCGGCGCCACTGCCACCAACGCTGGCGGGGTCGGTGTGTGCAAAAGGATTCTTCCAGAAGAAGATGTCGTCGTCGAAGTGCGCTTCGGGCTGCACAAGGAAAACGCCGAGCGCAGCCTTGGACCAGGCTGTATTACTGGTGAAGACGCCACGGGCCGCCTCGTGAACCGTCAAGGCCTGCACGAGCGTTGGGAGCACAAGATTGCACATGGCGGCGCGGGCAACACTGTCTTCACAGGGCACCATCGTTGTGAAGGAGATCTCCGGCACGCCGGGCCACACCTCCTCCGCAGCGCTGCCGCTGCTCATCACGCGTGAAAGTGGCTGAAGGGCGGCCTCACTGGTGACGCCCCCGCTGTCGTCGCCACCTACATCCGCGTTGTTGGCCATCATAAAGAGCGGAGAAGCGGCAGCAATCTCGAGGACCGCCTGCACCACCCCGCGCTCCAGTAGGGCTGGGATCATGTCCCGCATACTGTGATGTGTGCTGGCGGCAAGGAGCGCCATGGTGGCTGAGATGAGGGATGGATAGCGGCGCTGCCGCAGCAGTGCGTGCAGAACCGCGCAGAGGTCCGACCCACCCCCGTCCCCGTCCACGTCGGAGATGTCTGGTGGTGGGGTGAGCAGGAAGGAGACTGGGTTGACAGAGGGGTGCACGACGCGGGATACGCAGTGGTGGAGGGCCTCCAGAACGGTCAGGATGGTCGTATACGACGTGACCGTCAGCTGCAGCTCCTCTGCGAACTCCACTGTGACCGTGGCCGCTGGTGGCATGACTGGTGCCTCCTCGGCTGGCTCTGATAGAACTGATTCTGCAGCGGGGGTGGCAGCGTCCGTCTCCGCGGTGACTGTGTGAGTAGTGGCGACAACCCTTGGGACATAGTAGCGCAGACAGAGCAGCAGGGCCCTCATGAGGCCAGCGTCCACAGCGGCGTTGAGGATCTCCGTCTTGCTCGCAGCACCTAATGTACGCACGACGAAAGCGGGGTGGTACTCCGGGTAGCGCTGCAGCATGTCCACCAGCAGAGCAATGCGGCCGGTGTCAGTGCGCGAGGGCCGGTCGTGGGAAGGGATCACCTGTGTGATGTGTCCATCCACCAGCAGCAGGTGTTGCCAGTACTCGCCATGGGTACGAAAGCGCTCACGGGTGAAGCGCGGGTTGGCTGGGGCACGAGTGTGCACCGCATTCCAGAGTGTATTGGTGTTCGGAAGGGACATGGCTGCTGCGTGCTCCTTGGTCGACACAACGCGCCACAGGTGGGACACATCCGCTATCGTGCCGATCAGGCAAGCGTACATCTCGCGAACCGCAGACACACCGGGAGCGCCGCTCCCACTCATCTCCTCTCCTGCCTCCTCCTCGCGCAGGATCTCCGTTGCGAGGTCGACGCAGTCCCAGATGGTCGAGAAGAACGTGTACGCCGGCCCCGCAAGAACCTCCTCGGCATTCGTGGATACTAACAACCCGAAGCAGATGATGCGGCACCGGGCCCACCAGAGCAGTGACCACATGTCATCGGCGGCCTCCCGCATGCTCACGAGACACCTACGCGCCGCCTGCTCAAGGTCCAGACCGCGGTCGCCATCGCTGGGAACGGATCCAGCCTCGAATACACTCCCAGGCACGATCGCACTCGGCTCCGCAGGGACCGCCAGTCGGATGGCGGCCGGCGCAGCGCCTCTGCCCTCTGGTCCCCCCGCTCCAGCCCCGCCAGAGACGAAGACGGCCTTGGCGGCCTTGTACTGCTGCCAACACCGCCCCATGATCTCCGTCAATGTCACCGAGGAGCCCCAGCCGTGAGCGATGACGTGCATCACCGGCATGCCCTGCTGCACCTTCGTGGGCAAGAATGGGTGCCGGCAGTTGAGAATGAGGCCGAGGTAAATGACGGAGGGGTCACCACACAACATCAGCCGCGCGGTCGAATTCACCTCCGGAATAAATTGGGGTCGTACGATACGATAAGGGGCACAGAGCGCAACGGTCAGCGTGAGGACGGACCTGAGCTGTTGTCGGCGTCTGGCCTCCCCTTCCGTCACGTCCTCCTCCGCTGCTGCCGTTGTGGCTGTGGTGTCAGTAGTGTCAGCGACGAGGTTCCCGCTGTTGAGAAACCGACGCGCGTACGCGATCCACCACTTGGATGCCGCATCGCGCACTCCCTTCCCGAACAAACTAAATGGGGAATCCGCCATGACAACGAAGAGCGTCGGGTCGTCCAGCATCTCCTGAAAGATGCTTGGTATGTGTTTGACTAAAGTTGAGCAATCTGTGAGGATGCGCAAGTAGTGAGAGATGCAAGGGTGGCGAACCAGCGTGGGCATTGTGACAAGAGAGTCCCGCATCTGTAAGCTACGTGCCCCGACACCTCGTGAAACAAAGCCAAGGCCCAAACCGGACATGGCATTCTCAATCAGCTCGGTCACCATCGGGGCGCCACCTTCATCAAAACCGCGCACGTGTAGTGTATGGGATTGAATGACGGAGTTGAAATTCTGCATGTTGTTGTCATCTTCGTCGCCAAAAGTGCCCAGCTGTGAGAAGATGGCGTTCATCTGGTTCGTTTACCTGTAAAGATCCAATTCTGATGCTGTTGTTATAGCCTTATTTTTCTTACTTTTTTCTTTTGCTTTCCCCCGTGGCACTTTCTGTGTGTGTGTGTGTGTGTTGTTCTTTAACGTCTTGGATGAGCGTATTCCCTTCGTACAATACTAATAATAATAATAATATATATATATGTGCGTGTATGTATGTGTGTCTTTGCAGTTTGTGTGTGTTAATAGAGAAAGACCGTTTATTTTCTCCTTTTGTGCAAGACAAAACAAAACCTTTTTGGGGTAAAAAACTTGCACACACTCACAGTGGAAACAATGTGTATTTGCCTCTCTTTTATCGTGTTCCTTCGTTTTTCCTTATCGTCATCCAATTGCCAAAGAGAACCACTAAACTCAGATTAGATTCGCTCTTTCTCTCTCGCCTTTGCTACCTAAACGTGTATGTGTGCGTTTGAATTGCTTAGTTGATGTACTCAGGTACGCAAGAAAGCAATGGATCTTAATAAATTATATGTATAGCTATGCTGAGAGGCCACTAGAAATAACGTGCCGCACCAATAGAACAGACGCTCGCCAGCCCTCTGTGTGTGTGTGTGTGTGTGTGTTCCTTGTCTGTAGCACTCGTCCCTCTTTGTTCTGTTTCTTTTCTTTTTTTTTCAACACCCTTTTTCGCCCCTCTGATGATCCAAAAGCGGATCTGAGGTCACCGCACGCTCTCTGTCTCTCTCTCCCTGCAGGTTGTCCCAAAGTGCGTGTCGTTACCGCAGCTGCCAGAGAAGCAGCCAAAGGTCAATAAAAAATGGGGAATACAGAAACGGAAGAACGACACGCCTGTGAGGAGAACAGGAGGGGCACTCGCAGGCTGACAGGGCGTGGAGAGAGATTAGTAGCTCCCAGCAGTTACTCTGGATATTCGTAGTGTGAACCGGAGTGAGGGGAGGGGGGGTATAATGAACACCAGCACACTTTGCGCCGCCTTCAGGGAGATGCGAAGGGAAAGCAGAAGGTGAGAGGGGGGAGAGAAAAACAAGCAAAGAAGCTATGACAGACTCTACTCTGACTCTCTCGTTTTTTTTATTCACCTTTCTGCCTTCTCTTTACAGTTTCTACGCAATGCAAGCAAAGCAAAGAAGAAAAGAAAGGACCACAAATAAAATTTGAGGAAGTGGCAAAGTGCCACTACGCGAAGGCAACGAAGGAGCTACTCACTATCCACAAAGCAAAAGAGAGGGAGAGTACTAATAGCGAAGAACGAAAAGAAAACAGATGCTAAAAGCTGTGGACAGCAGCAAACTTGAAAAAAAAAGAAAATACAAAGACGACCTTTAAGCAGGAAGATGTGTGATAGATACTCCGAAGTGTGTGTGTGTGTAAGGCACGCACAAGCCTCTTTAGAGTTTGCTTTGTGAAAGCAGTTACGAACTATGAGTTGAGGGGGAAAAGTACATTTGAAAAAGCAGTCGAAAAAAAGAGAAGGGGGAAGAAGTGGAGGGCACAGGATAAATATATGTATGTGTATAAAAGCAATTTTTCTTTATCTTCATTATTAATATTCGCATTTCATTTGCACCATGAGGGGAAGTGGGGTGAGGAGACAGAGATGATGCAGCTCCACAAGGCAAGAGCCTTCCTTCCGCAATGCACTCTTTCGTGATCTGAAAATTCAGCGAGTTCCAGAAGGTTACATCCCCCTTCCCCCCGCCCCCCTCCTTCATCAGGCTTTTGTCATTCTTCTGGGGTGGTGGGGTGGGGGAGGGGGTAAGTGAGTCGACAACACACAGTCTCGTGCTTATCACTCGAGTCTTCATTCCTCTTGTGTGCTGTACGTTGGCGTTGCCGGTGCTGTGGAGGGCTCAGCACCCCAGGCTCCCCGCAAAGTATCAATGGAGCTGATCCGTCAGGTGCACTTGCTTCTCTGAGATACGGCGTGGGAGCAAAAGGGTGCAGGGAGAGAAAACGGAAGAAATCGCTTTCTTTTTCATTACGTCCTCATTAAATAAAATATTTTTTTTTTTTAAATGTCTCCGGCCCGCACACTAGCAGAGTGGCGCGAGAAGAGAGAGATTGATTCAGAAGGGGTGGGGATGATGCAACAAGACGGCTTGTCTTAGTAAAGGGCACACACACACACAGGCACTCCTGCTGCGGTGCCTTTATGTTTGTTTTATTATTTTTGTTTTTTTGCGTCCCCCCCCCCCCACCCACTGATCGACCTCGTCCCCTCTTCACTTACTGCTCTTGCGAGTGGTAAGTGCGGAAAGCGGCTGCTCCAGGTAATTGAGCTGAGGGTTCTCCAAGTGGTCCTCAAAGTCCACTATGCGATACTGCGCAAAGGCATCCAGCGCGTTTCCAACCGACTCCACCACCGTCTCCGCCGCCACGGAGGCCTCCGGGGTCAGAGTGTCGGAGTTCCAGCAGCCGAAGGTGAGGCGCTCCGCCGCGGGCACCTTATCAGGGCGGAGTACGGACTGCTCTGTCAGACTGGCACTGTAGAAGGAGGACGTGACGGCCAGCGCGGTGGGCGGCGTGACCAGACCCTCATTGTCGAGCATCCACACAAGCAGCCTTGACTCACCCCCGATGCGAGCCTGCACCATGTCTAGAACAGGTTTCATTGTAGCAGAGATGCTGTGGTCGTTCACGCGCTCGTTAGCGATGTAGAGACCCAAGAGAGAGAGTCCCTTCGTCTTGGCGGCGGACTGCACATGAGCGTAGGCTACCTCCAACATCGGATGCGGAGCGGTCATGGGGAGCGCGTGGAAGAGTGGGATGGCGTCGGTAACGTAGCAGCTGTGGTCGCCGGCACTCTTGCTCGTGCGCTTGCCAATCAGCATCCCGCAGACGGCCTGGGTAGGGTGCTTGTAACAGTGCAGGAGGGCCTTGGCGTACGCATCGCTGGAGGCAACGACGGACATGATAGGTGTATTCTAAAAGTGCGTTCTCGTTGAGTAATCACACCCACACACACACACTTTCTCTCTCGCGTTGAAGTGAGAGGAATTCTTTTTTCCTTTTAAAGGGTATTTCACTCAGCGTCGCTTTATGACAATTTTTTTTAAGTGCTCTCTTCGTGCAGATGGGTGTGTGAGAGTGGCAGGGGGGGCAAATACCTCCTGACAAAAAACAAATATGTATGGGGAGAGACACACACGCACAGCGACGCGGTTGACTAGTGGGGACGCGGATATCGAACTATGTGGAACGAGCTGTTCTTCTTCTTCTAGTGGGAAGGGAGAAGTAGTGCGGAACACAAACAATGGTATTTGTCATGATGAGTGCAGGGAGGAAGGGGGAGGGAGGAGAGGAGAGTGTCATAGGAGCACACTTCGCACCACTTCTACTCTTCATCATCGAATAGCTCAGTAAATGCGGATAGTCTCATGTGCAAGCGCATATACACACTGCTGGCAGCAGTGCTAGTGAGTAAGAGGGGGCGGCCTTCCATCATGAGAAGCACCATAGCTTACTCTCACTACATGAGGAGCAAAGGAGAAGTACATAAAGACTGCGAGTGTAAAAGAGTGGGCCGCAGGGAGGGGGAGGGGAGTTGGGGGGATTGTAACCACCACATCACCACCAAGTGATAGCCAGCACAGAGATGTATATATAGAGAGAGGGAGATTGAGAGTGAAAATGAAAGGAGAGTTACAGAAAGGAGTCAGCTGCTCCAAATAATAGTAAACACAAGCACAATACATCACACACACATACACTCCCCTGCGCGCAGGAAGGACAAACTCTCCTCAATTGCTCTGCCGCACCCCTCCTAATCTCACTCTCGCTCACACTGGACTCCCTGTAATTATCCCAGTACCCATTCACGCCATCACAGCACAGCTTATAAGCGTGCTATATATGTGTATGTACATTTAAAAAAACTGAAAGCAAAAGGTCAGAAGTATCGTCAAAAGTGTGGAGGAGGCGCATACAACGCACACCGACAACGCTGGTGACATATCTCTCGTTGTTCTGCTTCTTTTTTTTTTACCGTAGCTAACGCTGCGCCACGCCTTGCGGCCTAACCTTGGAGGCCTCCAGAACGGACTTGTTCCCCGTGGCAAACATCTCAAAGGCCCCGGCGACCTGGTAATCCTGTGAGGTGAGTGTGACAAAGTCCAGTTGCCTCAGCTTGACCAAGCGCGCTGGGTGACGCAACAGCCGTGAGAGCAGCATCGGCCAGTACTGATCCCCCTTCTCCGCCAGTGGGTTGCCGTGGAGGGTGAGAAAGGACAAGTGAGGCAGCGGACAGACCTTCTCCTCCACCTCCGCCCAGTCGGAGATGAGGTTACCGTGCAGAGACAGCCTCTGCAGCGGTAAGAGTGTGAAGTCCGGAAGCGTTGTGAGACGATTGTCACTGAGGTCAAGGGAGTGCATGCAGAGGAGCGCGTTGGCGACGAGGCCTCGGAGAACCGGCACCAGCCGATCAACTTGGCCGGACCCAAGACCGCACGTGGCTACGCGCACGCTGTTTGCATCGTAGCGCAGCTCACACTCGATCGTCTGCGGGGAGGCATCGGTCTTCTGCGTGACAGCATCCATAAACGTGAAGCGGCCATTCTCAGCATCGAATTCGTAGGCCTCCTCCTCGCCCTTCTTGTTGCGGGCCTTGATCAGCTGGCGCGATGCGCTCTGTACCTTGGTTGGGTCATTGTCTTGGTTGAGGAAAACTCCTTGGGCCAGTCGCGGGTCCACTGCAGGGCGCGGGGGCCGGCTGACGTGCTTCTTCCCGGTTGCGGGCGTCATGGTGAGCAGGTCAGTCGGATTGTCGATGGTGAGGAAGGAGAAGTCCAGGAGAGGCAGTGCCTTGCTCACATTGCTTACTCGAGACTTCTTCACTCCATAGAACCCCTGCACCTCCTGACGAATCCGCTCCGTCCGCTGCGTGGTTGTGAGGCTCTGCTGAGTATATGGCGTGGCGGTCACCATTTCTGCCAGTGTGAGCATGCGCCTGTGCACCGTGACGATGACGCCGTCATCGAAGTAGTACTGGTCCCTGAAAAGCAGGTTTTCGCTCCCCCACGTCACGGTGAGGCGGCTGAGGCGCTGATTGCGATCCGTGTGCTGGCGACCAATCAGCATGTACCTCTCCTGCTCCGTCGTGGGCGCGCGCGGTGGCGGGAGTACTTCGCTGTCCTGCAGAATACCCTTGCGAGCCTCCAGCTGGACTTTTGTGTCCGCGGTGAAGTCGCAGCTGCGGCTCAGCCAGCTGAGTAAGAGGAAAAACCGCTCCGCGACCAGGACACGACCCTCGGCAATGTCCACACGGTCACCGTAGTCGCCAATGGGCTGCTGCAGGTGCGGCGCCTGCGCATCCGCCGCCGCTGCGTGTGGCTGCGCATCAGCCCCCTCGCCGCTGCTACAGGGCGCAGGTGGAGGTTGGGAAAGGAACAGCCTCACCCCAATGGGCTCCCGCGATGACGTGAAGGTCGAAGCTCCGGCGGCAGTGGCTGGGTCCGATGCCTTCGCGGCCCCAGAGCAGGTGCTGCGAGGCTTCATGGAGGTCCGCTGGCGACAAGGAGGCGATGTGGCGGCCGCAGTGGTAGTGGTGGCCTCCGCCGCAGCAGCGGCGGCAGCAGCAACCGGGGCTGCTGCGCTGGACGTGCTTCGACCCTCCATCTTCGCCAGCTGGATACGGTACCGCTCCTGCTGGACGGCGAGGCGGTCGGCTTGCTCCTTGAGCAGCTGCTGCTTGCGGCGCTGCGGGTGGTGCTGACGCTGTCGAAGCACACGCGTCGTCTCAGAGAGCGAGGACCCACTGTCATGGTCGGGGTATGGAAAGTGCGTGACGAGCACCACGTCAGGCGAAAGAAGCGCGTAAATGCCGTCGATGTCCTGCGAAGCGATCGCCTTGCTGATCACCTTAGTGCCAGACTCCAACTGCTCGTACTCCATTCGCGCGGCGGCGCTCTCGCTCCCCTCTCAGTGCGGTTTTCGGGGTAGGAACTGGGTAATAAAAAGGGGGCTAAAGTTCCAACGAGAAGAACCATAAAAAACAGTGTCTCAAGTGGATAACTTTTTTTATCTGTCTCTCTCGTCCACCTCACAGACGCGCGAGTGCGATACGGGAGTGCGACACTAGAGCGAACTGGCGATGAGTACCGAAGAGCGGGGGGGAGGGAGGGAAGCGGAAAAAAAGAGAGAGAAGCGGAGGAGAGAAGATAAGCAGAGGCAGCTTGTGTGAGGTGGTAATGGTAGAGCAGAAGTACGGCTTCGTACAGGAGCCCTCCCACCACTTGTAGATTGTCATTTTTTAGGTAATCGTCTCCAAGCACGCCAAACACCCCTAATCGCGCGTGGGATGAATGATATGGCACGATCGGTGCTGTGCACACCTGCTCGTGTGTGTGCGTGTGCGTACGTTTGTCCAGTGTTACTTACATTGCGGTCATGTATAGATATCATATATTTATATATATTAGAGAATTCGAGACACAACTGATAAATACCACATTTACATAGAACGCTTACTTGCGGTGTGCTGTCGTCACACACCTCCGACTCAGCACCATAGGAACGCACACAAACATGTTATCTTTGCATAGACCACCACCCGTTACTTACACTGCTTCTCGTCCTCTTCATATGTCTTTTCCTTTTCATTCTTGCTACCACATCCCTGTGCATCCGCTCTGCCAAAGAGTCGAAGGCGCACTGAAACCACACGAGTGATGGTTGGAGCGCAAGGGTTGATCCGTTTTACGTGCTGGTGGAGTGGATCTTGCGGTGGAGGGGTGGACAAAGAAGGAGAAAATGGAGAAGGGTAGTGATACTCCGATTTTACATACGAATAAAAAAATTGGGGGTGAAAAAAGGTAAACAAAAGAAGAAAATACAGAACTAGTGAGAAGCAGCGCATATGTATTAATTAAACCACACATATATGTATGTATGTATATATATATATATATTTCCGCGTATGTACATATGTTAGTATGCTATGCCACCTACTGAATGCTCTTTATTTCGCACACACACACACATATATATATATATATACTTGCATCCATAAGAAAAAGAACTGGGAATTTGGTTTTCTGAATGTCTGTCCTAGATGACGCAGCCGTACTGTACATATATGTATATACATAATTACTCGTATAATACCTGAAGAGAAGGGGGTAAAAATAGAAGTTGTCTGTTTGCTCCCTACAGAGGAAGTGTGCACCAAACGTAATTGCGCAATGCGGACAGTGTTGAGGGGGGGGGCGGAGAAGAAGGAGGGAAATTCCGTAATTTAGCATGCACCCCTCAAGTTTGCTTGTGCACAGAACATCAGAAAGAGGGGCCTTATGTTTTGTAGCTGTAGTTGTTGTTTGGGGGAAGAGAGAGGGGGGGCGGTGGGTATTCCTGTGCTATCATGCCTCTGCATCATCAGTTGATCTCCAAAATGGATTTGATGTAGTCAGCGTTCTTATAGCGGTCGGTCATCATCGCGAGCTCCGCCTTGCTGCGGCGGATGCCTCCCATCTTCTCCTCAGCCGCCGCAAGCTCCTCGTTGGTTAAGTGGCGGTGCTTCTCAGAGTACGCCTCCTCGTGTGACAAACCAATCTTACGCGCCGTCACGTAGGGGTGCGCAACGGTGGCCAGCATCGCAGCATTACTGCCAGTCTTGTTGACAGCCGCCACGACAGCGCCGGCCTCACCAGCGGCAGCGGCGGCCTCAAAGGTGGAGGAATCAGCGCCTGCCTGCTCAGCAGCGTTGTCACCATCCTCGAGCTGCAGCTGCGGAGCCCCGTTGCTCTCCAGTGTTTGCTGTAGGTTCATATTATGCACAATGACCCGCTGGAGCACCGGATCCACCTCGCGGCGCCGGTCGTCCTCGATGCTGATAATATACTCCACATAGGCCGTCACCTCCTCGAGCTCTTTCTCCGCCTCCGCCATGCGGCGGCCATGCGCGTCGTCGGCCGGGTCGAGGGTCTCGGCGGCACACTCCCGATTCAGCGCGGCAGAGCGCTGCATGAGCCGCATGCGATCTGCCTGAACCATCCGCTTAGCGCGGGCCTCCTCGGCGCAGTAGGTGAAAATCTCATAGCGGCGCACATAGTTTTGTGCCTCTCGGTTGCTGAGGTCCTCGTCCTCGTCCTCGAGCTGCTCAAGACGCTTGAGCAGCTTTGGGACAAAGGCGTCCACATACCTCTGATACACTTCGCCGCTCTGCTCCCAGCGGTGCAGCACCTCCTCACATTCCCCAAGTCGGGCCATCTGCGTCTCTTGTGCCTTGAGAAGCTCCTGCACGGTCAGGTACTCCTTTGCCCTCTGCTCGCGCTGAGACATGCGCTGCTGGGCCGCCTTGGCCTTCTGATCAGCGCTCGCGAGCAGTTGCGACATGATCTCCTGCATCTGCGTCCACAGTGCCCTCTCCTTCCCGTCGCTGGCCCTCATCGACTCCCGCATTTCCGCCTCGGCCTGGCGTTCCTTCTCATCCAGCTCGGCGAGATGCTCGCGTGCCTTGTCCGCGTCCTCACTCAGTTTGCCAATGTCCCTTGTCACCTTTGGAATGATAGCACTCACACGCTCCTGAAGCGCATCGGCGACCTGCTTGGCATCCTCGATCACCCTCAGCACGTCGGCCCGCATTTCCCGCGCATCGTCGGAGTGCATGGCCACCAACACCATGCGTGCCTTATTCATGAGGAGTAAATCGTTGGAAAAGTCGACCTGCGCGTGGAGGTTGCGCAGTGCCTCACCGGGGTTGCCCTCATCAATGGCGTCCTCCTTGCGGCGTCTGGCGGTGTGCAGGCGCTCCTCCATATCCAGCAGGGGGTCCTCGCTCTTCTTGAGTTCCTTCTCCGAGTACTCTCCGGGGTTATAGTGAAAGCGCTCGTGCAGGGCGACGGCGGTGGTGCTGGGGCAGATGGGGCCGATTGGGCTGCCATCCTCGTCGGTCTCCGCAGGGGTGACCCTCTGCGCCGCCAGCTCATTCCGGGTGAGGTAATCGAAGACCTGGAGGCTGCTGGCATACTGGTCCAGCGGGGCGAGGAGGTAGTTGGAGCTGAGCAGGCTGTCCAGGGAACGGCGGATGTTATCCAACGGGACGACAGGCGTGGACTCTATCTCCTCCATCTCCTCCATGCTGGTGCCGAGCTTGTGCTCCTCAATGAGTCGCTCTGGCGACACTGCCAGGTTCTCCGTGCACCTGTACACATCCAAGTACGCCTTGAGTGCCTCTGTGGTGCTGTAGTTGGTGGCCACGCACTCTGGCGGGTAGGTGTCAGCGAGCGTGCGGAGCTGCTGAAGTTTCCGATTCCACTCGGACATGAACTTCTCCACTTTGTGGCGCAGCTCCGCGTTCAGAGCGGCCTGCTGGGAGCTGTGATAGCTCTGAGTGCTGTACTGGAAGGGGTCCTGCAGCTTTGCGTCGCGCAGGGCCTCAGTCGGGGTGCGGTCGCGGTCGGGGAAGAGGCTCTGGTCGAGCGGCTGATTGCTGCTGGGGCCACCACTCGGCAGCGCGGACAAACGGCCACCAGTCGTGCGAGGGCGGGAGTTGTCAGTGTTAGGGGCATCGTAGCCAACGTGGGAGGTGAGCATCTTGAGGGCCTCTGTGGGTGGACGCGGCGCCAGCGGCCGGGGCTTGGAGAGGTACCCACTGTGATTCACAGTGGTAGCATATGGACGTCGCTCGGGATATGTAGACATCGCGCTGGTGTTAGCACTCTGGAAGTGGCTTTTTTGCTCTGGCTCCTCCGTGTGGAGTGTGTGTGGAGAGGTTTCAAGAAACAACTTCCCCTTTTCAGTTGGCTTGTTTATTAATTACTTACGTGTGTGACTGGAACGCTCACTACTGCTGACTCTGGGGGTCCTCACTACGCTTCCTCAGCCTTTCCTCTTCCTTTTTACTGTACCTCAACCTTTCTTTTTTTGAGCGTCAGGCGAGGGAAAACGACAATGAGCAGGCTGCACGTATTGGGCTAAACCGTCACTCAGCAGAAGGCTCTATTCTTCACACCGTGTCAGCGACGAGAGAGAGGAAGAGGCGGGGGAGATAGGGGGGATGGGGGAGGAAATGGGGAGTGTGATGGACATGAAAGGTGATTGCAATCTACCGCGCAGCGCAGTGGGGATCCACGTGTGTGTATATATATATATGCACGGACAGAGTGCAGGCATAGTAGTTTCTTTGGTGCTTACATCATGAGAGATGCTGTGCATCCCAGCTGTGTGCGGACGCTGGTGGCGTGTAACCTACACGCAGCTCGGACCCCCCCCCCCCATGGAGAATTCGAGAGTGAGGGAAGGAGAGGTCGGTAGCGTTATGGCCAAATAGCGCACACTCACCACATATCACACCCGAACTTCCCTCCTGCGCGGGGGGGAGGGGAGGTGTGTATATTCTGTACATTAAAAAAAAAGAAAATGCGCCTCCTAATAGGGAGAAAAAAGAACTGTCTCGATCGAAGCACATCGCCAGAGGACCGCAGAAGTTGGACCAGCACCCCTCCGTCCCGCGCCACCGCTCCCCCGGGATGGTGCTGTGCTTTATGCGAACATGGAGAGCTGCATTACGGCGATGCCCCCCCCCTCCTCGTCGTCTCCCCCCGCTACCTTGGCTCGCTTTGCTGCTGCCTCTGCCTCTAGCCGCTCAATGACCGTCTCACCAAGGCGGGTACCGTCCAGGGCGAGTGTGAGCAGCCGCGGATTGGACCGTAGTAACCGTGTGAAGTGCCGCGTGGCGGGAAGGGTGATCTTTGGGTTGTTCCGAACATGCACGGCGGTGATACTTGGATGGTCGATTAGCATCTCGCTCAGGTTCTGTGCGTCTGTGTTATCCAGCGACATGTCGTTGAAGTACACACGCTTCACGTTGGGGAGGTGAGCCAGGAGCGAGAGCACTGCCACGAAACCGTTGTGGCCGAGGTAATTGGAGGTCAAGTCCAACTCCGCCACACTGTTGGTGAGTCGGGAGCTTGCTGGAAGTTTGGTGAGGAGATAACTATTGGGGCGGCACTGCTGCGCCTCACAGCAATGCACATACACATCCCGCAGTGAAGGGCCAAAGTATATGTCGGCGCCGTCCTCCTGGAGTGCTGCCTTAATTTCTGCAGCGTCCGCCTCTGCAGCGGCCGCCGCTGCGGCGCGTCGTCGCTCCTCCTCGAGAGCTACGGCACGCCTTTCCTCCTCCTGCGCTGCCATCGCGCTCTCTGGTGCCATCGTGGTGGTGAACGTGAAACTGCTGTTTCTATTGGTTGGGGCCTGCTCCAGTGCTGTGCTCACCCGCTGCGTCGGGCTGTTGGATTGGATCGCCGTCGCCGTCTCCCCCGCCACCACCGCTGAAGTGGTCGTAGTTGGTTCCAGGGCAGCCGCCTTCTCCTCGGAGACATCGGGCTCTGTCAGGCCAGCACCCTGTGGCACTACAGCCCCGGAATCGCCTGCGTCGCCCTCCGCAATGACAGTGTCCTGGGGGTCGCTACCCGCAAACGTGAAGCCGTCGTAATCGTCATACTCACTCTGCTGTAACCGCGAGATGCTCGTAACGCTGATGAGTGAGTCGCTGTGCGTGGAGTGCACCTCCCAGAACTCTATCTCATCCGGCCTCCAGTTGGTGTTGGACGCTGCGCTGGTGATGTTGCGCCCGTTCACGTTGTGAATCCTCGGCGTTCCAGTGGGGGAGCTGTCGACGGCGGCAGCCGGGTCCACGGTGCTCGTGACACCGCTGGAGCTGAGGAAGCCAATGCTGCTCTTCCGCGCAGACACCCGCGAGGTGGCGGCGCCGTAACTAACGGCTGCGTCCCCATCGCCACCCGCCAGGCTCCCATCCGCTTGCCCCAGCACCTGGGAGCCCACAACGGACACGCGGCTGGAGGCTGGGTATATGGCGCTGGGCTGCATGGGCTCGAATGACTTGAAGCGCGGCGCGATGCCGCCCTCCTCTGGGGGCACCATCACCACCACCACCCCGCCCTCCACCTTCCCGTCATTGCTCGCCCGCATCAACGTCACGTGCCGCTCCATCGTCGCACGCTCACCCGCGGGGGCGGTGGCGTAGGCTCGGTGGAGGTCGGGCTCGAGGAGTCGGATGTTGGTCACGTGATGCCGGCTGAAGGCGAGGGAGCTGGTGGTGTTCTGCTGATGATAGAGGACCCCATTCAGCAAGCGCTGGTACAGGTACAGGTGAGTATCAAAAACTCCGCCGCCGAGCTTCGTCAGGTACAGCGCGGTAACGCCAAAGTTTCCAACCAGCGTGGACACCAGCATCGCCTTCGCGACCGCATTGAGGGGCTCGTATGCAAAGGTCACGATGCGGCTACGTCCCACGCGGTGTCCCAGACGCACGGACGTCGGAAGCCCCACCACCTTCGCATCCGGGAACACGTCCAGCAGCCTGCGCGTCTTGAGGTCGCTGTACTGCTCCGTCGACATGACGCTTGGGTACCCCATCCGCGACACATCCTCCACATCCAGGCACAGGACGACCTGGTTCACCTTGTACTTGGGCATTCCAGTGAGCTCCGCCACAGTCATGTCATCTATCAGCCTCTCGTACACGTTTAACTCCAGCGTCATGCAGGCGATGGAGCCGACTCCGACGGTCTTGGCGGGGGAGAAGTCTGGCCGCACACGCATTGGGTACATTGGGAGCGAGAAAGAGATAGCTGCGTCGCGGTCCTCGTAGCGCAGCTCTCCTTGTCGCTCCAACTGCTCAGCAGGCAGCACCGACGCCACCTCGCCGTACGTCACCTCTGCGTCCAGACTGCACTTGCTGGGATTGGAGTAAAAGGGCAGGAACAGCCGCTGCAGGTACCCGTCCAGCTCCTCATCCTCTGCGCAGCGCACCAGCACGAGATAGCCACGCTGGTTCGCTATCGTCCCAATCGCATACACGCTGTCGTTCATCAGCTCGGACTTGTTCTTGAGACGGAAGTAAAAGTGGAAGCTGCGGTGACCGCCGAGGTGATGTGGGCAGCGGAGCTTGGAGCCGAGGCGGAGGTGCGTAAGGTCGGTATCGCCATCGATGGAGATCACTTGGGGGTCCTTGAGAATGTGCTGCACGCTGTCAATGCAGTATCGGGAGAGTGTCATGTCTGGTGGTATGTGCGAGTAGAGGACTTCCACGTGCTTCGCCTTCTCGAGCCAAAGGCCATCCGCCGCCTCCGCGCATGAAGCAGTGAGGGAGTTCGGCATTGCGTCACTGTCACCAGCACTGCCTCCGCTCGCCGGGAATGCGGTGGCGCTGGCCTCCCCACCCCCCTTGGACACAGAGCCGCCCACCAGCACAGCAGAGAAGTCAGTGTATCGCAGCGCCGGCGTCATGGGGCAGTGGCGCACGTCCCTGTCAAGCCGGTTCAGCTCGCCAATGCGCTCCGGGTCGATGAAGGTGTGCTCCCACTGCGGCGAGCACTGCAGCAACAGCCGCGCGGCCTGATGGGCGAAGGTGAGAGTGAAGTTCCACTCCCGGCGCATGCCCGCCGCGATCTCCAAGGCCTCGCTGGCCCGGCGGCTCTCAGTGCCCTCAATGTTGTTGGCGTTGGTGATGAAGCCCCCGGGCGCCGAGCCAGTGCTCAGCGCACTCACGCGCCGCTCCGCTATCGTGGACGGAGAAAACGCCCGGTGAGGCGAGGAGACCGCGGTGGTCGACATTGTAGGACGCGCTCCGGGTTGGAAAGAAAACGAAAAAGATGTGTATGTGTGTGTCTCCTCACCTTACGCGCATGCGGGGACTTCAGAAGGGGGTGAGGGAAGAGTGAGATGTAAATGGAGAGGCAAAATGTATATTATGAAGGGAAAGAGACGCCTCGCTCTTAGTCTCATCGAATGAGGGCAGTAGAGAGAAAACAGACATGACGAACATATCACATGACATTTTAAAAAGCTCACTGTGTATGTGTGTGTGTATTTCGAAATGAGGGAGTTAGAAACGGAGGGGGAGCTAAAATCAAGTACTCCCGATAGACGCACGCAAAAACAGAGAGAGAACCCCTGTATTTGGGTCCCCCCCCCCCCCCCCCCTTCATGTGTTCCACTGCGCTATCCACCCACCGCAGATGTGCCTGCACGAGCGGGGTCGGTGAAGGCCAGTCGGTGGGCCAGCACCGCGAGCACGCATCCGACAAGAAAGCACCAGTCGTTGAGGCGCTGATAATAATAGGTTGGCAAGTGCCCAAGCACCACCAGCAGCACATGCGGTGGCGGGGAGGAGGGGGAGGTGTTCGACGGGTCTGTGGCGGGTAGTGCCTGGCGCATCATCACGAGCTGGCCAATGCAGTAGATGCCCATAAATGTGGAAAATCCCAGTGCATTGAGCTCTGCCGTCATAGCGCTCCCAAGCGACAAGGTGACGTTAAATATCGTAATGAGAAGGCCCCTGATGGAGCTCACCACCATCCACGCATTGAGCAGCAATGTCAGCGACACAATCACAGGCGCGGTAATCTGGATTGCCGTGATGGAGAAGGAGGGGTTTGTGTACTCAGTAGAGAAGCTGCCCGCACTCCGCCGGCGCAGGATAAATGTGGACTCCAAAAAGTTCACTGTCCGGGTGACAGGATCCACAGACGAGACGCGCCAGAGCATCAATCCGGTAGCCGTGGCAACGATTTTGGCAGCCGAATAGACGCCCAGGCAGATGCCGATCCCTGCATACACTTTACCCACCCACGTTTTACCGCGATACCCCTCATCAACACGGCGGTCCACGGCGTCCATCTCCACATAGAGTGATAGAGAGAGATACTCAGTAGCCTCGCACTCCGCACGCAGCCGCGCCATGGCGTACTCCCCGCCCCCGCCGAGACGCGACCCAACGCCAACTCGAAGAGACTCCCCAGCTGCCCTCAGCCACCCAAGACGCCCGCCACCCACGGGGGTGCTGCTGCTGGGGCTCTGCACCTGCCACATAGCGTCGTACGCAGCGCTCGCGAGTCGCCGCCGCCTCACGCCGAGCTGCTCGAGGAGATAGCACTGCCGACGACACAGCTCGTCTCTGGCCTGCAGGAGCGCGTCCACTTTGCCTGCGTAGTGAAAGAAGGGGAGCAAAAAATTGAGCGGCGTGGTGACTGCTGCATACCCGGCGAGCAGCCCCATGCACACGACCCCTGCCGTCGCCACGCGCGCGGTCACCACGCTAATTACACGCATCGCTAATCTCTTACTGCCGTCCACATCCATTTCAGTGTCCTCTGCCACAGATGGTGGCGATGATGGTGACGACCCCTCGGGCTCGCTAAGAGCCGTCGCAGGAGCACCGTCAACTGAAGTACCAGGCACAGTGGTATCTGCACTTCCCCGGCTGTGATTCGCACGTGGCTGCAGCTCCGCAGGCATTGTCAAAAACTTTTTGCTCAGCCTGTGCAGCTGAGTCCCCTGCGTCCCCTTGGTGTCATCACTGGTCGGCTGCAGGTATCTGTAGGCGACGAACAGCAGCGCGGCCAGCAGGAAGATGCGGAGTACACGGCCCCTCCAGCTGCCCGAACGACGCGGCGGTGGCGCCGCTTGAGTTGACCGCCGCCCACGCCACCGCCGCCGGCTCACCAGGCCCTGGAGTACAGAATCTACCGCCAGCCACGGGCACACAACCAGCGTCAGCAAGAGTAACAGCCCCAGGGTGACCTCCATCATAGACCGCAAGAAGGATGGCGCACTAGTGCCCGCAAGCACGCAGGCTGTCGGACCGACCAAATACCCACTGTTGATCGCCACATTGACCAAGAGGATCGAGAACAGCATCATGGAGAGGGCGAAGCTGGCTGCAAAGCAGATGCGCGCCGCGACGCTCTCCACTACCTGCACCAGCACAAGACGCATAAGCAGCGAGCCGATGTAATGGAATGCAGCATAGGATAGCCCAGCGCAGAGCAGTGCCCGCGCAGCCATCACTGCGTGAGGAAGAGGACGGTGTTGATACAATGCAGCGCCCAGTGTTCTCCTGTGTGTGAGTGTGTACGTGTCTGTGTGCAGTCGCGCTGATATCGTATGTGTTACTGTATCTGTGGTGGCATATGTACATGTATATATATATATATATATATATATATATGTGTGTGTGAGTGTGTGTGCAAAGGAATAATCGGGAGATAATAAATGTAGATAGCAGGTGGCGATACAAACGCACGCTTACAGAGACCAAGGTCAGCATATACATAGCAATAAGAGTATCCATGTTGATGAAGTGGGCAGTGTGGTGCACCGTTCCCATGTGTCATATACTAAATAGTATCGATAAGGGTCCATCTGTGAGTACTTGAGTGAGTAAGCGAGAGGTTCAGCTTTAAAAAAAACCTCTGCGCCAGATCCTCCTCAATGAACTGCTCGCTAACGCCGGTCAGCTCGACATACACCAAGTATAGGGCGAAAGACAGGGGAAGAAGCATAAGATGAGTGGTAACACCTGAGAGGCGACACTCCTCCCCATGGCAAATCGCGCCTCCATATGCGCCACACAAACCTTCCCATCAGCCACGATATCGACGAATCGCAGCGTCCACAGCCCGTGCGCGATCTTCCATATTGTCAATCGCGTACTCCTCCCACTGATCCAGCTCTACACCAACACTAGCTGCGACCTCCTCAGATGTCTCATCCTCAGCAACCGTTGTATCGTCAGCAGCAGTGCGAGCATCAGCCACGAGCTCACTTGTCGCCTCTACTGCTGTGTCGCTCACCGCCATTGCCTCCTCAGTGGCGGTGGTGGCAAGCCGCGCCCGTGCATCACGGCGCCCCTCATCCCCGCTCTCCTCCGGGGCCCCGGCCCACAGTGGCCCGGCGCTTGGCTCAGCCGTCTGCGACCCGCCACGCGGAGGGGCCGGCGTGCGCTCAACCGTTGTAAAGACACGGAACGCCTGCCGCTTGCCCTCCTCCCCCGGGCCCCGCGCAAGCCCTAGGCCAATGTGAAACGCGGTAGAAAGTGTCCAGATTACCGCAGCGATCGCGTAGAGAACACCACATACGAGCAGTATGTCCACGCAGAGCCACCCCACATGCGACCACGTGGGGTCTGATGGTACTGACAGTATAATGGGGCTCGCGGACACGGGCACAACGGCGAGGCGGCGCTGGATGTCAGTGCCGTGCTCGTACATCCGCATCCATGCCTCCTCCGCACCCCTCCGTCCGGTTCTGCTGTCGTGCTCTATGCTGGCGTCACTGGGGTCACAGCCAGTGGCCCCGCGGCCCCGCATCCGCAGCCACCGCCACCGCCCGTACGCGCGCAGCCTGAACCACAGGTACTGTACCTCGTAGTAGCCATGCCACGGATCGATCGCCACGTGCTGCACGAACGCGCTATTGGAAGAGAGCAGCGGCCAGTCCAGAGGGCGTCGGTCGTCGAGGAGCACAAGTTCGCTGGAGGCGTGGAGTGTGAGGCCCCACACCCTCCACGGCGGGGCAGCGGCGGTGCTGCGCACCTCTGCCTCACTCTTCGTCGGTGCTGCTGCTGCTGGCATACTGATGCTTGGAAAGTACAGTAGCGTGCCAGGGAAAAGTTCTGAAAGCGCGAGTCTCAGATCCGCATCGCGGTTGCGGATGAAGCCCGTGAGTGGGTGGCACACACTCTCTGGTGCCACGTACGCTGGATACAGTCGCTCAAGTGGCATCCACTGCGCGCTGTCGATGCTGTGGCGATGACCAAGACGGACGACCGGGGTGTGATCCCCGATGTGTAGGAACACAAAGTACGCCTGCACCGCGCCCGGCGCCCCGGACACGCGGCTCCACACCCTACAGTTGCGCAGCTGCCCGAGGTACAGAAAGTCACCCCCCACGCGGAGTGGGATGCCAAGGTCCTCCTCCACCCCGCGGCACACGGTGTCGAGATCGTCCTGGTCATCGGGGTCACGGCGACCACCGGGGAAGGCGATCTGCCCACTCCACCGGTCCGCCGCCATCTCAGGTCGCTTCATGAACAGCAGACGCAGGGCGGACTCCGCGCGTGGGTCGACGCTACTGCTTAAGTGCTCGGTGATGTCGCGGGGCGTGAGGGAGCCGTCGTTGGCCCCAGCGAGGAGCCTGCTGAGGTGGCGCTGATATGGGTCAGCAAAGCTGAGGATGACGGCGGACGCGCTGCGGTGCTGACCTGGAAGATACACATGCAGTCGGTGCTCGTGCAGGCGGCGGGCAACATTCTGAATAAACTTCACATCAGTTGCCGGGAGCATTGTTCTATTACCTACACCTCCAGAGAGCGCGCACGCACACACCCACAGACACACAGAAAGAAGCCTTCCCCTTTTTTCCCAGTGTACTGTGTTGAGCGTGTTTGGGGTACTAACACGAAGAGATATGCTCTCCTCCTCTTCTCTCCCCCTCCTCAGCGATGCTGGCGCGCGTGTAAGTGCGTGCAAATAGTATTGTGGTGTGTGGTGGCTGTAAGTGTACAGGTTGAGAGGTGCAGAAAGACAAGGGGAGTGGCGAAGTCAAGGTCAGTGAATATGTGGCGGTGCAGTTGATCCCGCAGAGGAACCCCATCCACACCCCACTTCTCTCAACATGTGTATGTGTGTGTGTGCACGTGTACATGCGTGTTAACACACACAATAGGGGAGGGGGTAAGTGAAACTTAGAGACCGTATTTACAAATAGGTTAGTACAGTTACCACCCAAGCGCGTACACACACATATATATAAGCACGTGCATGCACTCACACATTCGCACAAACACATTACTCCGGCTATACAGGCTTACCAAATAGATTAATGCACACACACATATATATACTTGTAGGGGGGCATACCATGCGCCATTTTCTCGCATAGTGTGCATATTTTCTCTTCTTTTCCATGGTCACCCGCCTTCACCATTCGTTAGTGTGCAATGATGAAACTTGATATGGTTATTGTTATATATTATACTTGCTTATTCTTAGAGACACCTTACAACAGCAGTAGCAGCACCACCACCACGCACACACGAAAAAAAAGAAATAGTAAGAGGCGGCGGCAGTTTAGACCAACAATGCAAAGAAGAACAACTGGTCGACGCTGCCGCTTTTACCTATTCATTTAGTTACTCCTCTCGCTGCACGTACACTGCTGCCTTGTTACCCGGAGATACCACTGAAAAAAAAAATCTAACAGAGCCATACTGTTATCACACATATGAATGGCAAGAGGGCACAATCAACCGTATAAACTAAGCCACACACATCTGTACGTACACAAAACCGTATAGTGAGAAAAACGTCCTATACACAGACACAGATACACACAGGGAGAAAGAGACATAAACTTTGGTATAGGTGTGCACATGTTTGTCATCGGAAGTTACATTCCCATGTGTACTGTACTTATGTGTCATACACCTCAGCGAGGAATTCATACTCGGCTCGCCCACGTCAAGAGGGGATTGCCAATGTGTTGCACGCCCGCACACACACATTGCGGTCGTGCATTAGCAACTCGTCACCATTCGCGCATTCACTTCTCTCGCTTTTTTTTTTTCTAAAGGCCTCTGTAGCCTATGAGCGTTTGAGGAAGCTACAAGAAGGGGAAACGCTCAGAGGGGGAAGAAGCGGCCGATCTCTAATAAGGGCTGAAGCTCTCCTGACGTGGGGCAGGTGGTGCAGCACCAGCGGCGGGAGGAGCAGTGGACAAGGAGCCCCCGCCATAGCCGCCGCCGTGACCGCCGCCATAGCCACCGCCGTAACCGCCTCCATAGCCGCCTCCATAGCCTCCGCCGTAACCGCCACCATAACCGCCGCGGCCACCGCCATAGCCGCCACGACCGCCGCCATAACCACCGCGGCCACCGCCATAACCGCCACGACCGCCGCGACGGCCGTAGCCGCTATTGTTGCTGTACGCGCAGACGGAGTACAGCTCCGGAGAGATCTCCTGCTTTGCGCGTGTGAGGACATCAATGAGGTCGCGAATGGTCTTGGTCGGGTCGTCCGCGCACACGAAGGTGTACGCGTCACCCGACTTACCAGCACGTCCGGTGCGACCTGGAGAACGAACAAAAACAGGTGCATTTATATGTATATGCACATACGATCACGCATGTGTCGGGATGTAGCATATCGCCGCCATTGTTAGATAGGGCGATAGCATGTGCGTTTCAGATCGTTGGTTGTGGTTGTGAGAGATTTGTGTTCGAGTAAATGTCAACGAGTTCAGTGCGCATGGATACGTGAGAGTGGTAAGAGTGTTGTGGCGTATGTGAGATGAAGCGGGTGAGTGCGTAAGTGATGTGTATAGCCATCCAAACAATTACCCCCAGCAAAGTTCACATTCACACGACAGAGAAAGTACCACCGAAGCCAATAACGCACATGAGCAGTGAGACACATCAAGCACACAGACACACAACGAGCACGCACAATACATACACACACGCACGCGTAGAGGGAGTGCAGACACACACACGGATACACGCGAGACACCCAAGCACAGACACACGTCAGGGATGACGGTCAGCCCATGGAAGGTGACAAAGATTGACAGAGCAAGTGGAAGAAAGAAGGGGAGCAGAAAGAGTATTTGAGATTGATCAGGGAAGACGGCATCAGAGTGACAAAAAAAAATAATAATAATAAACATAATTTGAAAAATTAAAAAAAGAACTGTGGGGAATAAAGTGCATGTGTGTGTGTGTGGCTGTGGCATACTAAATGATGTGACTCAGTATCCATGCATTGAAGTAACGCAACATGCGACTACAATGATGGGAATAGAGGTACTCTGTAATAATAATAATAATAATAAAAGAAAGGCGCTCGCCAAGTCGATTTGACAAGTGGCCATAACGTATGCACATATATAGAGAGAGATGCTCACACATCGAGTACTGCTGTCAATAAAAAATTCAACTGTGCTGGTGTGTGTGTGTGTGCGTGTGAATGAGTGTGTGAATTGGGCATTGGGACAGAGTTGCGCGCGAAAGCCACTTGAGAGACAACAAAGCGGTGACGTGAGAGGAAAGGACAAAAAAGGGTAGAAAGCTACATAAAGAGACAGAAACAGAATCTTCCCCTGTTAATGAAATGAACTAGCATAGTGTATTGGTAGTATTGAGGTCCTCCCATCTCCTCCTATATATTTGTGTGTGTGTGCGTGCGTGTGTCTGCAACTATGTGTATTTGTTTGTATCTATAAAGGAGTGCGTAAACGGATTTAATGTTGTGTGCATCGTAAGTGTGTGAATCACTTGTGATAAAAATTCCATTATGTTCTATTAGTGTTATGATTTTGTGTTGCTGACTATGTTGTATTGTGATGATGAAGAAACCTCGCTGCTAGATGACTCCTTGTGGCTTTGGTGCGCATACGTTCAGTGAATACCCCCATCTATCCATCATTCACCTCTTTCAGTGGCTGGTTATGCACTGGCTGCCTGGCTGGATGGTTGGATTTGTTTTGTTTCACCCCCTATTGTGATTTCTTTTATCTTCCCCTGTACACATGCCCTCGCCCCCCGGTCTCATCAGCAGGTGAGAACCCAGCGGGGGGAAAGCAATTCGTGTATCGTCCGAACATCTCCCCCTCTGCTAGTATTAGTGTCTGTGTGTGTGTGCGTGTGAGTGTGTGTGCAACTGCGCGCGTGTGTGCGTGTGTATGAACAACTCGTCTGTATATATGCAGATCATGTGTGCACGCACATCTGCATTTCACTGCACGCGCATGGGATGACGATGGATGTGCAGAGGCAAGTGAACGCCCAAGAGACAGCATCCACGCCTTCGCAGTCATATGAGAGTGCGCATGATTTGGAACGATGTCGTGGACTCGTGAGCGCAGAGTAGGCACACGGATATATATACATATATATAAATCCAGAATCCAGGCACTCGGCATGTACAGCACTCACCAGTAAGATTGGATGGTAGCAGCAGCGGGGGTGGGGAAGGGAATAAAGGGGGGCAGTGTGAACCCACACAGCTAAAAGCACTGAAAGAGGTCTCACACGCACACGCATAAAAGAACACACTCAGAAACCGTCACGGTGCCCAGCTAGCGCACTCATCATCGAGGCCAGACGTTTGTATGTGTGTATGTGTATATTGGACTGCACGTGTGCATGCCAGCAAGTGAAAAGGCGTGGCGGGCGTTGAGTAATGGGGGGGGGGGAGTGAGGGGGAGTGAGGGG
>JAODGE020010662.1:0-10115 GCA_027574965.2 Ecitophya simulans
GGCCGCGTGCGGTCCGCATGACAGCGAGAACAGTACTGATTGCCCGACTCGACGTTGACGAACATGTCGCATGCGTCGTGCCGACCCGTGCCGAGCCGAGCCAAGCCGAGCGGTGGGGGCCGCGCGCCGCGCGCCGCGCGAGATTTGCAAGGCAACCGGTCGACGAGCAACGCGCACATTGGTGTAAGAGAGTGCACGCTATGCCGACATACGCGGACGGGAAAGAGTCGAGATAAGACGCGAGCGTGAACTGCGGCCGCGCGCATGTCGTCACCCGGTACCTGTTACACACTGATGTTAAAAATTGACAAACTTTGGAAATCATTTTGACTCGCTTCTGGTAGAAATTCGATAATAAACCATGCTGAAATTGTAAAACGAACTCTTCATCTACTAGATGAAATAAAAATCCCGAAACTATCTGCTTTAGATCGCGTGCTATAGCCGATTTTTTAGGGCATGTTTTGGAAAAATTCAAAAATTAGTTAATTTCGACGGCCATTGTGACCCACTTCCGGTAGAAATTCGGTTATAAATCGTACGGAAATTAAAAGACCAATTCTTCTGCAACGTTATGATGTAAAATTGGCGAAACTATCTGTCCTAGAACGCGTGTTAGAGCAGATTTTGTAAGGCATGTTTTAAAAAAATTCCAAAATTGGTTAATTTCGATTGCCATTTTGACTAACTTCCGTTAGAAATTCGGAGATAAGTTAGCCAGAAATTGAAAGGACAACTCTTCTGCTACGCAATCATGTAAATATCGCAGAACTGTCTGCCGTAGAAGGCGTGTTACAGCCGATTTTGTAAAGCATGTTTTGCAAAAGTTCAAAAATTGCTGAATTTCGAGGGCCATTTTGACCCATTTCCGGTAAATATTCCGGGATAACTTATACAAAAATGGAAAGGCCAACTCTTCTGCTACACAATGATGTGAAAATCGCAAAACCATCTGCCCTAAAACCTATTTCTTTCCGTGTGAGCATATCTTTTTTGGTAATGAAGACATCAAATTACTTTCAATAACAATAACTATTTTACACAGAGTTAATTCACGTTATCACGTGTGCGATAGTGATTTTGATGCGAACAACACGAATTGTGGGCGAATAGTGCAGAATTCGACATCACGCTGTGCGCCAGTTGCTATCACGTCGACGGAATGCGCACGTACAACAAAACAGCGATAACATTACTAACTCAACAGACTCGTGTTGCTCGTGCGTCTCGTTTACGGCCGATGCAAGTCGATGGGAATTAACTGCGCGCAGATCAGAGCCGATTCGGACCACGCCTCGTTTGCGCAGCGCTTGAATTCAAACAATTATTATTCAAACTATAGCTTCGTTTGGTGGTGAGGTACCTGAGGTTTTAAAATCTAATTAAACTAGCTTAATCGACACAGAATTAAACGTAGATTCGCATGGCAGTAACCAACCAATTATCTCTAGAGTTAATAATTTCCGCGATAATGTTTGATGAATGTAACATTGCAGTCGATTTTTGGCAAATGTGCAAAGGGGCGCCTTTGTCGCCAATGGTAGAAGTAAATCTAATTTATTTATTTCATTTTCATGCGACGTGGCGCACAAAAACTCCGCTTTTCGTCCGGTTCAGATAAACACGTTTAGATCCTTACAGTTAGTTGATATTAACATTACATTGGCGCTACAATTATAGTCATTTAATATATAATATTCATCAAGTTCGCATTGAAACGCAGTTCATTTCAAATATGCGCAAATTAAAAAACTTTCCACCAAATTTCCGCGAACAGTTAAAAAATTTGAAATTTTCATAAATACAAAAGTCCTTAGTCAATTTCCGCCCCTTGACTCCACCGCGTTCGCACTTCCTATCTATCCCACACGCCCGAATATCAAATATAACATTTTTTCCCTCGATTTCTTCCGATCGCATTATGTTTCTAGTATAAACATTATTCCGAGTTAATGGCTATGCGTAAATATATCGTTTCGATGACAAATTCCTCAGAGCTGTTAACTTAAAACGATAACTTGAAGGGGTGTCGCCGCATGCTCGAAACACGCTTCAATTAATTATTTATCCAGTTCCAGCGCTGCGTACTGCTCGGCCGTCACCTCAGTCATCATGAAGTTACCGTCGGGTAACATTAAAACTACTTTTCTCGTTCCGCCTGCGACAAAATCCAAGGCATTCATTTATTAGATGATGTAGGATTGCTGACCGAATCAACATCTCTTACCCGGACTCGGCGGATTCGCTTGAACGATCTGCGCGACGACCTGCGAATCGTCGGTGACTTCTTCCGGAGCGTCCACCGTCGTGTTGATCGCAAGCTGCTGGTCGACGGCGATCTGCGACTGTTCTTCTTGGACCATGACGGTTTCCTGCACGTGTTGCACCTGCTCGACCTGCGCCTGAACTTCCGGCGTCTTCGCCAGAGCCTGCGTGATCAATCCGGCGTTCTCGGGCGCTACGAGTAAACATTGCTGTTCGCCATCCTCGCCCTAAGCAATAAATATCACACGATTATAACGCGCCCGTTGTAAACCTGTTGGAACGTCGAGTGTCGTTTCGTACCTGCGTGATCAAAATCGTCTGGCCATCTTCATTCTGCCCGGCGACCTGATAAATCGTCCCGTCTTCGCCGGTAATCAGTAACGGCGGATCGCCGTCGCCGAGGCTCAGCGTCGTCGTCTCCTGCTCGACGCTCGTCGAGGCGATCTCCTGCTGCACGGGCGCTTGAACCACCTGTTGGACTTGCTGCACGTGCTGCACCTGCTGCACGTGCGACTGGCTCGGCCTCGCCACCGGCTTCTCCTTCTGCACGACGGGCGTGGTTATCGTCGCCACCGGCGAGGTGTCCACCAGGTGCGGCATGGTGATCACCTTGTTCGAGTTCGTCGGCGTGGCGACGTACGTCACCTGCGTGACCTGCGGACTCGGCGTGCTCTTCACCACCTGCTGATAGACCCTGGTCGTCGGCTGCCTGACGACGCTGCGCTGCACGACCTGCCGCACCTGGCCGTGACCATGGCCGGCGGGCACTTGCACGATGCGCTTGCGTATGATCTGCGGCGCGGGTCGGACCTGCCGCACGCCGCCGGAGGGCGCTATTCGCGTCAGCACCGTCGGCGACTGCGACGTGCCGACCTGCCGGACGATGTGGTGAGGCGGCGTGCGCGTCTGCACGACGCCGCCGCGCGGCTCCGACCTGCGCACCAGTTTCGGCGGTCCGCGACGCACGATGTTCGCGTTCGTCAGCGCCGTGCTCAGTATCGACGGCTTCGTCGCGCTGGCCGTCTGATGGAGGCGATTCGGCGACGGCGTGGCCGGCACCAGCGGCGGCGGCGACTGCGACATCTTCACCGTCGCCTGCGCCGTCGTCACGTTGCCGTCCGCCTTGACGGCGTGCAGGTTCAACGTCAATTCGTCGTCGCACGTCTCCATCGTCTCCGACTTCAGATCGCTGTTGTTCAGATCCTCGAGGATGTCCGCCGCGGCTATGCTCACGAGATTGCCCAAACTGCTCGACGCCGACGTCACGACCGTGGCGATCGCGCCGACCTCGTCGGACAGCTTGTCCTCGTCGAAGAGGCATTCCTTCTTGATCTCGCACGCCGACACCGGCTCGACATCGGCCTCGTCGCTCTCGACGACGGCGCCGTTCTTGTCGACCACCTTGCCGGTCAGCGGACACAGCGAGAACTCCGGCGGCGGGCTGTCCGCCGTCGGCAGTTGGATCTCCTCGGGGAACTCCAGCTCCTCGATGCCGTCCGACTCGTCGTCGTACTTCAGCTCCCGCTCGAACTCCGCTTCGTTCTTCTTCGCCTGTGCGGCGACCGCCGCCTGCGACGTCGTCCGCCTCTGCATGTACACCTTGCCGCTGTAGTTCTTCACGATCGGCTTGCTGCCCGTCGTCGTCACCGACTTGACGGTCATCCGCGTGCCGGCGCCGTTGCTCATGTCCGACACGCTCTTCTTGATCACCTTGATGCTCGCCTGGCCGACCTTCGGCGCGACCTTCAGCACGGTCTGGCCGCCGCCCTGCGTCAGCTTGGTGGCGGCGGCGGTGTCCAGCTTGATGATGCCGGCGGTCTTCGACATCACGTACACGCCGGAGCTGAGCGACGGTATTTGCTTCTGACTGATGCGCACGATGCCCTTCGCGTCGGGTATCAGGATGTTCTCGGGCAGCGTGATGGTGTCGACCTTCTGGGCGCTGCCAACGCGTCGCTCCACGCCGTTCTTGGTGACGCGCTTGATCGTGACAATCGGCTGAGCGTCGTCCGAGTCGCTGTCGGGCTCCAGCTTGACGCGCTTGTCCATGTAGAGGTCGTCGTCGGAATCGTCGGAGAACATGCGCTTGCCGCCCTCCTCTTGGTTCTCGGCGCCGCACCAAGCTTTGACCTGATTGAGCGCCTTCTGCTTGCTGGTGCGCTGTGGCCGGCCTTCCGTGTACGTCGGACGTTCCGCCGCTTTGCGCGCCTTTTCTATGGATTTCTGCGTGCGAGTGTGTTCGCGTTGCGATTGAAGTTGTTTCTCAAAGTCGTCCATCATCGTTTTACAATTGTGAAGCGCCGCGGTTGATTCCCAAGTGTTTTGTTCACTGTAAAAAAACGATTTCAAAATAAAATCACCAAGGACGCTTAAGAAACATAAAGAAACTACTCACGAATCTAATAATTCCCATTTAACAAGATACTCGAACGTCTTCTTACGTGGGTTGTAACGTTTTGAAATCATTTTCTCGACAAGATGTTCCTCTTTCGGGTCGGTGCCTGATCTGAACGCTTTTCTTGTGTTTGAAAACTTAATTACCTAGAAATTTACATGAGAAAATAAAACTATCCACTTTTTAATCTATAAAACGTTACCTTGTTCAAGATAAGTGGGCTTTTTGCCTCAGTAGTATCAGCAACATCCTTGATGAGATGTTTGTTCTTGCTGCGCTCAAAATCAGCGACAATTTCAAACAATCCCTGCATATTTGATGCAACTGTTATCCATCGCTCCTTTTCTGCCTCTTTCATTGACTGCCATGCATGTCGAATGTCCCATGTTGTAGGACCCTTCTCACCTTCACTCAGCTTCTTGAACTTTGTGTTTTTCCACAATGTGTATGCCCACATCTGCGGCTTCTTGTCATCTTTCAATGCCTCCTTGATTTCACCATTTTCTTTACAATTTTCACTCTCTTTGTGTTCCTTGAAGTCCTCCAACAAGTGATATACTTCGTTGCATTTGCCACATAACAATATATCAGATAAATGTATTTCTTTGACTGCATCTATTTGAATTACAAAGATCTTGTTAGTTTTTGTTTAAAAAATATGAGGCTTTTGTACTTACTTGCTATAATTGTTGTCTTCTCCTCATCAGAGAGCGAGTCCAGAGGTTTCTCCACCTCCTCCGTCATTTCCGCTGTGGTATTCACCCACCTGGAGAGAAAGTCGCATGAAATTTTCAATTTATGTTTAGCGCCACCAAAAATCGAGTTGACCGAGGGATAACTATCATGGGTAGCAGTTTTACATCTTTGCGAGCGTCAGCGACAAGAGCTCGAGCTTGCACAACCAATCCGCTAGAGCGCGTTAACGAATTTTAAATTTACGGTTTCTCATTGGTCAAAATGTCACATCGTTGCAGCCGCTCTCTCTCTTTCATGCGGACGGCGAGTCCACCCAGATCACTCGTATAAAATTGTGCGTTGTTTATCTAGTCCGAATGCGCAGGTCAGGTTGAGGTTATGACGCCGATTTTTGACTGTCAAACAATGAATGCAATCGGCGCACGAAACACGCTCACTCGACGCATTCCGATCTCGTTCGCGACGAGCGAAATGCCAACACAATGCCGCGCGAGCGAAATCGAATTTGCCGAACGGATTTCGCCTGCCGTCGCGTCGCGTAGCGAAAGACAACGCTGCACGGCAAAATGGCGGGCTTGCCACTATAAATAACAACAAGCGCTAAAACGCGAATTCGAACTGGACGCAGTTCCAATTCCCACTGATTTAGTAAACACTTGAAGACGAACTATACGTACAGTCGATCGGTGGTGCTGGACGTAAATTTGCACTGTTTTATTTTGATTTCACGTCAAAATCAAAATCCAATGTGAAAGTAGCACCACGGCATCGGACGACGCAGCGACATCACTGCCGCTCGCTTTCGGCGTTCGCCGCTTGTCACCGACGCTTGCCACCACGATGTTGGCCGAAAGTCCCTGAAATGTCACCAGATTCAAAAACGCCCGCACGAATAAAGCACATTTGATAAATATTTCGCGTACCAACATTAAGAACACCATGAAACTTACGTGAAATATAATTTGGACTATTTTTTTGAAAGCGTTTTAGAGTATTCAACTAATTTTCAATAATATGCATTGGTATAACGACTGCCGCAAAGTCAACAAGCGTCTTTTCATCGCTATGAAAAAAAATCCCTAGGAATTACTGAATCAAAACGCATTCGAATCGAAGTAAAACCACACTAAAATATCACAATATATACGATAAACGCATATAAAACGTGCCATTAATTATAAAAATAGGCTAGTAAAATAATAAAGTTAATTGTTGTGTTTCTTTTATATGATTAATTAGAGATTGTTCGTTTGACACCGCCACAATCGCTCATTCGCGTCAGGATGCATAGGATTTGTCGGCAGGCCTTGTTTAACTTACCGTCCGTTTTAGAAACAGCAATAGCTTACATGCTTGGCAAGTTCAGCCAATGACAGACATTCATTTAAAACTCTCGTGCGCCCTCTTGCGACAGACGGTAATAACCCCTAAAATTGTAATTTGCGAGCCATGGTGTTCACAAAACGGACTAAACAGATGCCAGTTGTTTTGCGTGTTTTCAACAAAGCCGAATTGCGATTTGCGATTATTCTTGTTTCAGCTGCGGGGCAACGAGCACGATAGTTCGATAAGACGTCGATAAAACGTCCGAAACTCATCCCAGCAACCGCATGTCAGGTGCCACGTTCGAAGCATTCCATTAAATCGTTTCTAGTCGCCGAAGCAGTCACGCAAAATTTTCGTCAAAAATCGAGACACTATGGACACAGAGGTAAGTTAATCACGATCTCTCGACGTATTACCGACAACGCGTAAACTATTCGACATTCCCAAGCAATAAATTCGCCTATTAGCCCTGCCAAAAATCACCAATAACGTAGAAACGTTGCTAACCTTCCGAAACATAAATCTCCTGACTGCCTTTGTCCTGATCCTAGCACATGGAGGAACTCTACGGCCATCAGGTGGACCGCAGCAAGGTAACGGGAGACGTCCGATCGAAATATTACAGTTATGCCACCGAAACGGTAAAACATTCCATCAAATCCTCTGTACTGATTGTTTACGTTGATTCCTCAAACGAATGCGTTGTAAACACTTGTCACACCTTTCAAGGATTTTAAAATCGCCGACCTGAAGAGCACCTTGCAAGGTTGGCGCGAAGTGCTGCTCCCCGTTCACTCCATCCTCCACTGGGAGAAACAGTGGCATCCGTTCGGAATCATCGGCAGCATCACGACGTTCTTCATGCTGATCTGGCTCCTCGAGCCGAGCCTGCTGACGACGTTCGCGCTCATGTGTCTGACGGTCACGGTGAGCGAGTTCATCATTCCGCAGTTGTCCACGACGCTCTTGAGGCAGGAGCCGTGGACGGAAAGGCACGAAGAGCGATACGATACGATTTGCAGGAGTATTGTTATCAACCGGGAGAAATTCTTCATAACATATCGGTCGTTCTGTTTAATGAAGACGACCAGACCGAAAGTGGTGAGTTAACAATAATTGTGGTAATATTGTAAATGGCGAGGATAAGTTAATGATTGTCGCTAAATTTTACTGTGTATAGACAAAAAACGTAAACGTTCGTCGACTTTTTCGTGAAATGTTTTGCTATAACTTTTAAGTTGTTTTCTTTTTTTGCTAAAATTTAAACCTAGATATTACTGCTTGAATGTGCATAATTTAAAAAATATTCCATGGTCTCGTTCCAGTACTATTCAATTCTAATCAGCGCGCTGATGTTCATGGCGTGGATCGGCAACAACGTAGACAACATGCTATTGACTTATCTGCTCGTGACGTTCGCGTGCCTGATGCCCGGCATGGAGAAGCAGGGCATCCTGCGCCGCTACGGCTACCTGCTCACGGACAAAATCGCCGACATGGCCACGAACGTCAAGGGCGAAAAGAACAAGAAGGCGGATTAATCGGCGACGCGCCAAACTTCGAATGATTGAATGAAATCACTCACGAAACGGTCAAGTCAAAATTTCGTGCGCAACAGGACGATTTTATACCCGCAACCTCTTGAAAATCTCCATTTGATGATGATGATATTTTATGGCAAAACGTGGCGTTTATTTATAGTTCGCGCATCGAACGCGCCGGAACCGCACTTTTCGTGTGTAACGCATAATAATGTAATGAGACTGATGATTGTTAGTTATTCAATTTGAAATAATCACGCTGAAGTGTAAATACGTATTTGTCGAATTTCGGATACTACGAATTTTCCATTGTCTAACATTAATTCTAACAATAAAGATGTGATTAATTATTATGTACTCCATTTACGTTGTCTTAAAACTTANATGTTCGTTTTTAGCAGATATCACAAGAGCTAATCCAATAATTTTTGATAACTATTACTCTAAAATTCGAAGTGTCGTTCAATATTTGACTTCCAATTTAATGGTGCGTATCATTTTAAACGAATTATAAATTAGAAACCAGCAAAGTTTTAAAAAAAGTGAATTACGCATCACTGATTCCCAATTTAATTGCACGAATGAAAAACATTTATTGTAAATCGGATTAAAAACTGATAGATTACTCCCTTATCGAATACACACGAAGATTGCGGTTAGTCGAAGAGGTTAAGACGACGCATTAGTTGAGACCGTTCCGATTCATGTCGTTCAGAACCTCGTCGATATAAAGCCGCATGTCGGTCTCGTCATGCAGCGAGCTCCTCGACACCGTCCGGATCGCAAGCGCGTTTTGTTTCTTACCTTTACCAAACTTAGGCCCGACCGGAATTTTTGCGAACGCGCTCGCAGGCTGGAAAGATGTGTGAAGTACATTTTTAGGTTAGATCAATTAAGCAGATCAACTTAGGAATCTCGCAAATATATCGATATTGGATTATCGAAACGGTATAAAAATCGATAGATTTTCGCCAAATTTTTGTTGTTGCTCGATTCGCGATAATTTCAAATTCCATTCAAAAGCGAGCGCGATATATCGATGCAGTTATTTCCAAAACATATCGATTCGATAGATATCGATATAGCACTTCCGAGTTCCCTAGATTGACTCACTCGTTGCGGTTTCAGCCTTTCTCCAAGCGACGTCGGCGCATTCTGCGCGCGCGTTTGCACCGTCGGTTGCCTGCTGTTCGGCGCATCCTGTCCGCCCATGCCTCGCATAGCGCGATAGGCAACCTCCTTCTCTTTGTCGTAAATGCGCGCGAGCAGATCGTTTTCGCGCATGCGCATCTCGCGCACTTCGCGCGTGTGCTGCTCGCTGATCTCGCTCATCGTGTGCTTCAGCTTGCCGACTTCGGACAGGATGTCTTTGAAGCCGCAATGCAACTTTTCGATCTCCTCGTGCGGCGTGTCGAGCAGCAGCGAGCACGAAATCGCGCGGTCCGTGTCGTTCTCGTCGCGCTCGAGCGGCGCGTGCTGCGCAGGCGCGCTCGACGCCGTGGCGCATTCGGTGTCTTCCGCGTCTTCAGCATCGTGGGCGCTCTCCTTGAGCTTCAGTCTGAGGTGGGACGAAGCTAACGCCGATTGCGATTGCGAGCGAGAGTTCTGCGAGTTCTGATCTTGGGCACGCTCAGTCGCACGACTCGCCGACGCCGACGCGGGCTTCTTTTTCCCCTTGTTCGGATGCAGCGGCTTGTAGGCGGAATACGTGCCGATTTGTTTACGCAATTTGCGAATCGTCATGTCCCTTTCGATCAATTCGTCCTTGAGGTCTTGGTTTTCCATTTGCAACGTGTCGATCCTGTGCGTAAACTGGTGCATGGCTTCTTTGAAAAGCAATTTGTTCTGGAAGAAAAATCAGAGGAAGTAATTCTTTATGGCTGTGTTCGACC
>JAODGE020010680.1:0-13661 GCA_027574965.2 Ecitophya simulans
TTTGAAATCCCACATCTAGGCGGCGCAGTTTTTCGAAGAGCTTTTTGTTATAATAAATAATGATTGTTTTTGTTGAGTAATAAATAATGAGAGTTACTCAACAGTAATAAATAATCAGCGCTTTTCTGACTTAATAAATAATAAGCGTTTTCTCAGCAAAAACGCTCACAATTTATTACTCAAAAACGTTGAGCAATAAATAATTTTTGCGCCATATGTCTTCGGACTCGTGCAATTCGTCAACAACTCCGTGCCACTTTCGGCTTTCCTATTGCTACAGCCTCGAAATTAACGTTCAGCTCGTGTAATTCACCAACATCCCCGTACCAGTTTGGTTACGATCTTCAAACAGATCTTCAAATTTTCAAAACTGTAGTTTTTTGTCGAATAAACAAATTGAACCTGTACAATTTTGTTTTATTTATCTCCAATTATTTCCTGTTCGAGTTCTTAAGCTTACTCAAATTTGTTCATCCAGAGAAAAGTTTAATTTTACTGTTTATATAACTAATTTTAAGCTGACCGCCAAAGTCCCTTGTTAGCGCACTGGTGTGGTTGTTGCTTACCAAGCGAGGAGGCAGCGGTTCGCATTCTGAACCATTTTTTCTAAAACCTTAATACAAATTAAATTTAGTACTGTATAATAGCTTTCAATAATATATATAGCCATTTAACACGTCGACTTCCAGGTGCTTTGGTAGTCTACAGGTCAGATGAATGCCTGCTAAGCCTATGGTCGTGGGTTCAAATCCCACTGCAATAAAACTAGGCGGTTGGGCTTATTAAAGGGTAAATTGTGAGAAATTAGCCTTACAAAATTTCCCGATTGGCAGAATTATTCCAAATTCAATTAGTAAAAGAGAAAGAAGTAGGAGAAGGTAGAGAAAAATAAGAGAAGCGCGAGTGGTAAACCTCTTTTAAAATTTTTAGAAACCATAATGACAGTCTTTTCCCTAAAACTGTTTCTTTCCTAGTGAGATCGATTATTGGCACGGGATTGTTATCGAATTGCTCGTGCTCAGCGTTCATTTCGCAGATTTGGTACCAGGAGAGCAGAAAGTGGCACGGGATTGTTATCGAATTGCTCGTGCTCAGCGTTCATTTCGAAGATTTGGTACCAGGAGAGCAGAAAGTGGCACGGGATTGTTATCGAATTGCTCGTGCTCAGCGTTCATTTCGAAGATTTGGTACCAGGAGAGCAGAAAGTGGCACGGAGTTATTGACAAATTGTACAAGCTAAGTGACAATGTTGAGAACGTGGTACCAAGAGGGCAGAAAGTGGAACGGGATTATTGACAAATTGCTCAAAAGTGTTGAGTAATAAATAATGGCCGTTTTTATTCATGTCAGGAAAAACACATTTTAAACTAAAATTCACCATTGAATTGAGTGAATAGAAACCACCTTATCTGAGAAAAAACTAAATTTGAGTAATTTGGGCATAAAACAAAATAAAATTTATTTGCATTGTTTGATATAATTAATTTATTGACTTTTAAATATGATTAAAATAATTTGTTTCAATCGTCAAATTTACTTACTAAAAATAGGGTGCCTTGTGCTTTGTCATAAATTAGTTCCAATCTTTGTCATTTTTAAATTATTTTAAAGCAAGAAAATCTGATTGCTTCAAATTTAAACACACACGTATGTATCCGTCGAAATAAACGATACAGTGTAAAGCAGGCTACATGTTTCGTTTTCGGTCATCCGCGAAGACAACTTACAGCATTCCGAATACGCAACAACCGACTTCACTCATCGCACACATAATTTCTTTCGTTTACATTTTGTAGTTGTCGAAAATAAAGTTATCGAGTATACATTCTAACTATAATTTAGCAATACACTACAGACTTAAGCTATACAATCTGGACGCCACAACAACAGTAACAAACAGCTCGAGTCTTAGAAATAATTTCACCATTATCATACAAAACGCACAGTTGTGTCCATTCGTTACTGCATCTGTCCGTTTTTGTCCATAACGTGTTCGTATCATAGATTAGGTCCCAATATGGGAGGGAACGCACCACTCGACGCTTGCTTTCATTTACACGATCCTTTCGCGCGCACGCTTCGTTCGCATTAATTTAAGATAAATAATAAAATGGCATTACTCCCATTATGAATCGTAGTCGATAGAACACTCTCGCGCGCCTCTCCGGAAGGCGCAAATCATAAAATATATTACAAAATTTGTACGTATATAAAAAGAAATCTGTCGGAAGAAATTAGATAGGGGTTCGAGGTGTCCTAAGCTACTCGAAGTTGGTGTTGAATATCTGCAGGTCCTCGAAGGCGGCGCCGCCGGTCTGGTCCAGCATCTGCAGCATGTCGTTGAGCTCGTGCGGCTGTGCTTGCTGGGGCGCGCCGGCGGCGCTGGATCCTGGACCGCCGGAGTCCGATCCTTGACTGGCCTGCCCTTGCCATGCCCATTGGTAAGCCGCCGTCGTGGGCGCTCGCGCGCCACCACCGAGCTGCGTATAGGTGGGACCCGGCGACCGCGGACTGGGCTGATTGTACTGGTAGCCTTCGGGCGCCGCCTGCGGCTGGCGTATGTTCCACGGCGCCGCCGCAGGCGTAGGACTCGTCGTGGTACCTTTGGCTATCCGCCCTAGCACGCCGGCGCTGCTGCTGGTCGCGCTCGCCTGCGAGGGCGAGCCGTAGGCAATCGGCGATTGTGTGGGTTCGTAACTACTGTAGACGTTCTGCCCGCTGCTAGGTCTCGGCACTTGTTGTGGGGCTGCGACGAAAACAATCTTTATAATCTCCAACCGTCAGTCCGCGTAGCGACTTCTTACTTTGTATATGCGTCGCTGGTAGCATATGTTGCGGATACAACCCGGCATCTCGACGCTGCAGGCTGTAGTCGAGTCCAGGCTGTTGATAGGGCACCTGATCTTTCTGCTCCAAGGGAGCCTCACCGGTCGAGTGCAGCGACTTGGCCGTGGAATTCGTGCAGACTATGTACTCCACGTCGCCGGTGTGCGGATTCAGGAAGGCGAACGCCGACGTGCGCAGCCAGACCCATTCTCTATTCTTGGCTCGGAATCTGTACATTACCGATAGCACCTGACCATTCAGTTTCAGGACTGAAACAAACAAACAAACCCATTGAAGTGTTACATTTAGCAAATGCCAGATAAAAACCGACACACCCACCTTGTTCGAAGCTATCTTTCATGTGCGTTTGGTCCTCGGGATGGAAGAATTCGAAACAACTCTTGCCCAACAGTTCCGGAGGCGCGTATCCCAGCAGGCCGATCACGCGCTGATCGACGAAGCTGAACTTCCCGTCGGAGGAGTGACGCGAGATGAACTCCGCGTTGCTGTTCGATCCGGACAACTCGTTCGAGTTGGGCGTAGACGTGATCTGCAGCCTGCCGATGGCGACGAGGCAACAGTGTGACGAATGCAGTTCATCCTCGGACTGCGGCCCGCCGCCGAACATGTCGCTCGGCGGCCAATTCTTAATGTAGCCGGTGCAATGCACCACGGCGTAGTGCTGGCCGTCTCTCGTGGGACCCAGACTGTTGCGCTGTTTCAGTCGGTTGAGGTGACCCACCGCCATGTTGTCCGCCGCGATGTTGCCCACCTTCATCCGACAGATGAAACCTCTCCGCGAACCCATGCACAAACGCATCGACGCTGCAACGAACCCACCAAGCAATAAACTTTCTATTCGACATTACAAAAACAAAACCAAACCAAACATAAAAACCACCGGCAAACAATCGTCTCACCTTGGTGTCCCTCCTTCTTGACGGTGCCGGTCTTGAGGTCCAATATCCTGCCGGTATTCTGCGGCTCTTGGGTGGACAACTGCTCCCTGACTTTCTCCACATCCTCCGGATGAATGTTGTCGTACATGCAGGAACCGTACCAATCGCTCTGCGTGTAGTTGAGGACGGGCGCCACCGAATCCGAGACGTAAATGACTCGCCCCGTGTCGCAACTGACGACGAAGAGGAAGCCGTCGGCGGCTTCCAGGATGAGGTGCTTGAGTTCTTGATCGGTTAGGAACGAGGGCTTGAAGTTGCCGTCTGTGCTCGTATTTCCAGTGCCTAATGAACGAAAACCACGAACGTCATTACAATCGCCGGCGAGCGGGCGCAAATGGAAAAACGCAACGAAATACAATGTAGCGTCGTCGTCATTCCGCAACGACCAAGCGCGCGACCGCCGTTGTTTAGACTCATTGGTAACACGGTAACTTTATACAGAGAGCAAAACGAGCGGCGAATTGTCGCGCGCAGGCGAAAAAAATCCGCGCGCCTCGAGTGGCGCGCCATAAACGATCGCGTCGGTCCGAACGCCTGGCCATAATTCATAATTCCTCGCGCGCGCCGTCGCCCGTCTCGCGTTTTTCGCGCCGGTGATCGATAGTCCCGAATCGAGCGCGACGAATGATGATTGCGCGTATTTGCATTGCGTTCGGTAGCGGAGCGCGCGAAAAAAGCGTCGTATTTGCACACTTCTGCAATTTGCGCCGCGCCGGGCGTTGTTTAACTGCCGCTCGAAGCCACTCGTGGCAATCGCACCAGCCTTCGGGCACGTAGAGAGATAAGAATGGTTATCTCTAATACTTTGTATCGATGCACGCGCGCCAAGGCGAACGGCGCGTCGCGCGGTCCTAATGAATTTCGCCGGAATATTCGGATTATCTTTATGCGCCCGTGAAATGTTTGAACAACGCTGACGCAACGCAAACAATGCGACATTAAATTAAAACAATGCGACCGGCTCTTTCGGTCGGCGCCGCGACACATTCAAAACATCGAACGCCGATCGGCGCGAACCGAATGAACGGTTCGTTCGAGCGTTAATTAACACGTCGGTAATTTGCTGGCTCGTGTGGACTCGTACGAGGCGCCATAATCGGTAATGATAGATATTTAGCGAGTCGGCCGCATGGCAGCGAAGCGAAGCGCGCAAGAGCGCCGGCGACGACGGCGTGCAGGAGTGTGTATCGAAAGGCCCGCAGCCCGGCGCGCGGGTGATGTATTCGCCGGGCGTATTTAAATAATAACAGCATTAATCGTATGTTTCCTCGAGTCGGTGTCCCTTGGCCCATAACTAACAAGATAACATCTCAGTTTCCAAGTAACTCGACTAGACCAAGAGCGCGGCCGCCCGGCCGGCCGCGCGCCGCTCGCGACCGCTCTCGAGTGGCATTATACGCGCGGCGGCGAGTCGCGAGAGCCACGACTCTCGCCGTTCTTTGGCGAGCGCACGCCGCGACGGCGTCGAGAGGGCAGCGCTCGAAAGCGCGCGCACCGTTAAAACCGCCGCTCGCGCCGCTCGTTTGCAGAGAGTCGCGCGCGTTTATCATAAAACACGCGGAGCGCGCGCGCGCGCCAGTGTGTCGCGGACCGCACGAAACAATACGAATCCGCTCGGACGCGCGCCGCCACACCGCCGCTCCGGCAGTAATTCATTTTCGTATTTGTGCCCCGACGACGGGCGACCCTCCGCGAACGCGAATATCTTATCCGGCCCGAAATCGCCGGCGAAATCGCATGTGAAATGTCGCCTAGTTCGTTCCCAGCGCGCACGACGCGAGCCAAAAGACGTGATTATAGGCGCGAGGATGTTGTTTTCGTATGTTGCGTCGTTCGGCGTTCGGCCGCGCGCGTCGTAAAAATGTGGGAGCACCGGATGAGCGCGATTCGCGGCGCGCATACGAAATATGCAGCGCTCCCAAATTCGGTACGATGCCCTTCTCGACGATTAGGCGTATGTGCGTGCACACGAAGTTAGATCCGCCCGAAGCGACTTTTTCATTCACTCGGCGCGCCGCGCGCAATGAAGAGATTTGTATGCAAACCCGACGAAACGTCGATGGTCAAAACGCGTTTATTACGCGCGCAATCAAATCATTTCCTCGACGCCGACGTGTAAACGAGCGCTTATTAAATTTCGTCGAACGTTCATGGCGTTCGGAGACGCTCCCCGCTTTCCCAAACTTGTAACTTGGCAAAACGCGCAACCTTCGCGAATTACTTAATGACCACCTTCGGTTACTAAAAAAGAAAAGAATAATAACCGCCACAAAAACGCAGAAATATTCCAGTTTCACCTGTCGAAACGTCAAAAAAGCGATCGACGCGCACGTCGCACACAACGCGAAGATGATTGGACTTAGCGGTAATTATCCGGCAACTTTTAAAAGTCGCCTGCTGCGTGCCGCGCTTCGATTGATAATTACGTTCGTAGAAAGGCCGGATTTCGCAATAAACCCATCGCCTCGGCGGCGAGCCACCGATTTCCAACGCGGATGAATAAATTACCGCGTAGTTAATATTCAATAAAGACAATGGCGACCAACAATACGGCCATGATTGCGGCGCGGCGACGCTGACGACCGGCCGGCCGGACGCGCGCGCCATTGTTTCGCGATTTGTATGCGTCGCGCTGCATTTCGTAAATATTCAAAATGGACGTATCACTCGATCGACGACTCGCCTCCTGCGCAAGGTGCGCACGGTGCGCGAGCCTCGCGGCGCGTCGCCGTCGGCGAAACCGAAAACAACGTCGAAAAGCGGTTGGAATTTTCTTTGTACGCCCCGCGTGTTTGCACAAGCGCGCCGATGTTTGATTGACGGGTCCTCGCCCAAGGGGGCGCAGAACGCGCTGGCCGCGCGCGCGGGCATTCGAAAACGTTCGGGCGAAGCGCCGCTCGCCGGCTAGACGAACGAGCCTACTTAACGACCCGCCGAGCCGGAACGGAAAACGGCGCTCGCGTTAGAAAAACACGTGGCGCGTCGTGCGTCGATCGATCCAGATTTACGCGTAATTGCTTTCCGAAGCGGCCGAAACGCCGCGTCGGCCGCTCGCACGAAGAGCGACGTCTCGGCTCGCGATCGGCCTGCGGACACCATCGGTACATGCCCGAATCGTAGTGCTTTTAATGCGCCGCGTTTGCGTGCGCGCGCGTTTCGATTTGTTTCGTAAATCTCTCGGCGCGCGCACAAAACTCGAAATCGTAATGTGTCACGCGTCAAGCGCCGCGCTGCGGGCGTCCGAGCTGAAATTAATACCGGCGCGCTCGGAGGCGTCGTGCGCGCGCCACGTGTCGCGCGATGCGCCGCGAGAAAAATCGACGCGCCGCGGGCAGCGGGGGGTTGCTTACCTCGGAGGGCCTTCATGTGGGCGACGGCCATCCGCAGGATGGTCAGCTTGTCCGGCTTCCGCGCGAGGGCGCTGCACGTCGGCACCATGTCCGACAGCTCGGTGATGTAGGCCGTCATCTTGTTCCGCCGCCGCCGTTCGATTTCGCAATGGTTCTCTCGACTGCGAAAAGACAAACACATTGCGCGTTTAGGACCAACGAACGAAACAGAAGGAACTGCACGGAAGAGACGATGACGAACGATCGATTCGAGTCCCGATCGTCGTGTCTTCGGTTTGCGGCCGCCGACGACGTCGTAAAACGTCGACGACACGCAGGAAGATTGACGTGCGCGCACAATCTTTTAAACCGCCGCGATCGGAACCCGGCCCACGATTCCTGCTGACCGCGCCGCAATTGCCCAACGTCGCATCGGAAGACGCGAAGAAATAAAAAAAAAAAACAAAGTCATAATCTTAGATCGCTCTCTCGCTCGGGACCGCGGCCAATCCGCAGGCGGTCAATCAACATAACAATTATCGCAGCGTTTCTAGCGATGATTCACTTATCCTCGTTGTTTGATAATCGACTAAATTATCGCCTATCGATTACGCGCGTCTATCCGACGGCGATATCGGCGTGCGAAGAATGCCCGCCGGTGATAAAAATACACACCGCCCAAAGAGTCGCACGCTGCCATTACGCGGAGGCACGAAGGAGTAGGAGGGGCGTCGGCTAATTTGAATGCGGCGCAACAATCTATAAAATTGAGTCGTACGCCGGCCAGGCCGGGCCGGGCGTTGCGATTTTTCCGCGACGCCGGCGAGCGGCGGAGAAACCGGACGATCGGCGCGATCAATGAAGAAAGTGTTTCGGTGCCAGACATCGCGCGCGCACGGGAACGAGTGCGTAGCGACGTGATTGCGGTAAATAATCAATAATTGACGGCGGGCCGAATAATAATGATTATCTCGGTTACTGGACGTGGGACCGCCGCTCGGGCCGGCCGGGCCGCGAGAGCTAATGGCCGTAATAGAGATTACAGAGGCACATAATGGCCGGGAAATTGCGGGCGCGAGCGAGAGCCGAAGATTCCGCGCCGGTGCGGCGCGCCGTATGATCGTCGTCGGCTCTCATTATCCGCCGCCGACGAGGCGCAGCGCGGACCCGAATTCGCGCCGACCGACGCCGCCCGCTTGACAAAACCGGCGCGCGCAGAACTTACTTCATCGTCGACGTCGGCGTCGCGGCCGCGTTCGAATCGAAGGTATGTAACCTTTTCGCGGCGTTCGCGCGCGCATTGCGACACTAGGAAACGAGCGAGGATCCATCCAGCGAGCGCGGGACGTGGCGGGGCGCCGCGGCAGCGTGGGAACCGCCGGCCGCCGGTCGCCTCCCCCGCGGCCGGTCACGACTGCTCGCGAACACGACGACGACGACGCCGGCACCGGCAACGGCACCGGCCGCGCGATGCTCCCTTTTAATGCGCGACCTCCGCCGAACCGGACCTCGGCCGAGCGCGCCGCGCGCGCTTTCGGCGGCGGCGGCGAATCGGAGCGCGGCGGGCCCGCCGTCTTCTCGCGTGCGCCTCGTTATCCGCGGATTGACTAAGGTCATCGCCGGAAACGCGGCGTCCATCCGGCCATCACCCTCGGCCGCATGCGCATGAGCCGCCAACGACGCGGAGCGAGAGAAACGCACACCAAAAAAAACGACCAACAACAACAACTCCATTACGGGACTGATCGTTTCCCTGGTATCGTTTAGCTTAATAGCGGCACGCTGGAAAACTGCGGGCCACTCTGGGTAATTGCAGAAAATGAATCAATTTCCGATAAATCTGACATTTCGCGCCGTCGAAAAAGGATAATGGAAGCGCGCTCAACCGCGAACGCACACATTACGCTCCGCGACGCTGATAAACACTTCGCCGAGCGGCGTTGCACTTTATGCGAGCCGTTGGCCTTTTTGCATCGTCGCGCATCTCCGCCGCGACATTAATTACCAATTGTCGCTTGGCGAAAATGCCAGGAAAAGTTGGCGTTCTCGACGCCCGCCGCGATCGTTAGAGATTACGAACTGGTGGGACGCGACGAGTGCGCCGTTCCCAGCGTTCCCTCACATTCAAACCTGCCCGGCAATAATTAATATATCTGTACCACAATTAAGGAGGCGCAGCGCTGCTTCGAAAACTTTAGGCGGCGCGCTCGCGGAGCGCTTCTAATGAAGATGCGCGCGGCGCGATAACGCTAAACGCCCGCCGCCAGAGAGAGAGAAAGAGAGAGCGAGAGACACTCGAAGAGCGCGCCGAGAATTGGGATGATGATTTCGATCGGAGCGGCCCGGCACTTACATCGACGTCTACTTCTAATTGGCCCAGACGAGATAACAACATTTTCCCAACGCTCGCAACATCGCGACCCCACAAAAATGATTCGTATAGAAAAACAAGAATGATATAATAAAACGAATGCAGTACCTGGCAAAACGCTCCTTATCCTGAATGCTGTCGTCTTCCATTCTTGCGTATTTGCCTCCGCTCGGGTCGTCCTCATCTGACCTGCAACGAGACAACGAGAAAAATCAGCACAAAACCAACGCGCTCGTCGCGGCGGCGAAGAGCTACGAGCCGCGTCGGGCGGTTTGTAATGGATATCATTACGGGCCGCTGGGAGCGAACGAAAAGTGACGATTTAAATGACTCGAGACAAACGCCGCGAGATAATTAGACGTTTATACAGTTATGAAAATAATGATTCCGAGAAGGCGACTTTCAGTTCTCATGTTGGTAAACGACGGCGACGACTTCCACCAACGTTCCGAGAACGCGCCCGTCGCCAACGAACTGCCGAAGAGCGTTACTCGACATTGCCGAGTGCGACGGTTTTTAATTTCGCCGCTTCGAGCAAATAAGAAAAAAAAAATAGAACCGACGAACAATCGAACGAAACCATCGCGCTCTTTTGTTACGTGCAATTTATCCGCGCGCACATTTAAATAAACTTAAAGCCCGGCCGCGCACGGAATTAGTCCAAACCGAACCGTTGTTGTTTTTTTTTGCCGTGCGCGACGAGCAATTCACAATTTACAATAACTCATATCCGCAGCGAGACGTTTATCGCGCGCGCAGTCAATAAAGCGGAATGAACGAATTCATAAATAATGTTAATGACGCGCCGATGTAACGAAAATAACGCGCGCGCGCGCGCGCCAGTTTTTATTTATTTTTTGCTGCGCAAAAATGCGCATGCCGATTGATTGCCGAGCTGTCGAACAATGCGCGGCGCCGAAAGGTCGTCAGCGCGCGTGTCGTAACAGTTTCGGTGACCGACCGAGGCGATCAAAAACGGCGCGCGCCGGGCGTCGAAGAGACGGCGCGCCGCGCGCGCGTAATGAAGTTGTTTACGGCCGACGGAAAATTTGATGCGGGCGCACGGTCGCGTGGCGAAATAATGCGTCGCGCGTCGCGCGCCGGCACGCAGTGATTGGCAATCGGCGCGGCGCGATCGCAATTGGCGCAAGTGCGCGACAGCTGGCGCGGCCGCGCTAATTGATTGATCAATTAGCGGACGCGCGCGCCGCTCGTCGCCGGAACAATCGCGAACGCGCGCCGAGAAAAGGGCGCCGACGATTTCCCTCGGCGCGTCGCGTCGAGTGTGGGTCAACGCGTTGAGAAATAATAATAATAATAAAAACATCTTTCATCCATTTACCCTTGCCGGGTGTCGGACTTAAGGTTATATATTTGATTCTCTTTATAAATTGCTTCCAATCTGTCCTGCTTTGGGCCATCCTCCGGAATCACGGCAAACCGTATAATACATCCAGATCATGTGTATCGATAAGTGCTCTTAAGAACAAAGGTCAATAGGCCGACAAGTCGTACCACGACACACGTCCCATGTACAGGGTGTTTAGAAAATCTAATAAAATGAATAAAGAAACGTTCAATTTCTAAGATCAAAAAAGTATCAGTTAAAGTTCAGACAGTTCCATAAGAATAAAAGGGTCTTGGTACCTGGTATGTGAGAGGTTAGCGCAGAGTTGTGCTCTGGTCACGCTATAGACCACGCTGAAATATCTCGTGAAATTTTCCTAAGATTTGTAAAATTTCAGGCATGCCCACTATTTTATTTCTTGCGACATTAGCCCATGGTAACCATGTATACTTTAGGGATTGGGCGGGCGACAATAATTTCTTTGATTTTGACTGCTTGTTTTACATCGCTTTAGGTGAGGCGGTTTCTCACTGTTATACACTTTACCCCTGAATCCAACCTCCCTGTTTCTGTAGTCGTTGTTTTCCTATTCTTTGACATTTCATCCACTGTTCCGTGCCACGATTTTCTTGATCTCCCTCTTTTTCGTTTTTCCTTTGATCTGGCTTCCCATACTTTTCTTGTTTGTGCATTCTTTCCCATTCCTTTCATATGTCCCCACCATGTTAATTGCCTCTCTTTCAAATAGATATCCATGCTTTGTACCTCTAACTGTTTCCGTATCTCCTCGTTCCTTAATTTATACGAGTGTCGTATTACACATTTGATATTCTTCCGATACTTTTTACTCATTTGATACTGTTTCGATACCTATACCTACATTCGACACGATACGATATACGGTAATTGATTGCGGACGCGCGCGACAAACGCGCGGCAAGAAAAGCGCACCGGCGCCGTCAACGTGTTGAAAACAAAATAATAATAAAACAAAATAAACCTAAATACGACCAAACTTCGTCGCGAAATTCACAAAAAAAAAGAAAACGGGGCAGTAAAAAATGCATACAATAAAATTTCTGAAATTTATTTGTCACATCAAAATAAAGTTATAGCGTCGCGGGGCGCACGCAACACGCAATATCGTAGCATCGGGACCTTTTTTTCTACATGCGCCCGCATTTACGATTTAGTTGCCGCCCGCCGCTTTCCGGGGCCGGCCGGCCTTCTTTATCGCCTCCATATTTATATTATTAAACCCGACGAGTTATTTCTTAGTGGCGTGCGGCGGCAAACGTCGCCCGAAAAATGTCCCACTATATTTTTGAACACTACGCGCATAGGCGCGTATCCAACACTCCGCACAGATTGACAGCATCGATTCGATTTGCGATTAAGCTCCAAAAAGAAAAAAACACAAAGCAAATGCGCACGGTGCCTGCATAGGTAGTTGTCGGAGCGATCGCGCACGATGCGAGATCATACGGAAGAGATAAATTATCAAGCGACGCGATCGACGCGTTCGGACCGGCTGTCGGCGTGCCGTCAACCCCGAGACCGCGCGTGCGTATGACAACTCGATCGACGCGATAAGCGACGACCGCGTCTTCGGAAAAATCTATTGACGGATGCTGGGATGCCGGGTTCGATCGTCGTCGCGCAAAAAAGAGCCGCGTCGCGAACGTCGATTATGAAGTTTTTTTTTTTTGGCGGCGCGCGAACGCGAATTAGAATGCGGCGAACAAGAACGCGTTGCGGAAAAAGTAGGTGAAAACCTGAAACGTGCGGACGTGAAGAAAACGCCTCGAACGCTAGAAATATCGCGAGCATCTAGTGGCGATATATTAGCATGCCCCGCGTGTTTTTCTCTGTTACTTAGTGCCGGCGAACGAGAGCGCGCAATTGTGAAATGCGGATTTTAACTAATCCAACTTGTTTGTCATGCACCAGTTCGAAGCCGGTGTCAGGACGTTAAACAGCCGCGCAATCAAGGCGCATTTGAAGAGCAAACAAACGAAACGCAACCGTTATTGAAATGCATGAGCAGCAAGAAATCTCGATATCTTTGTTTGTTGCGTACATTTCGCGCGATTCAAGTTGTGGAAAACAAAATACTCTGGGCAATATTTAACGACTCTACCCTAATAAACTAATTATATTCCTTGCGTAACTATTATTAACTGAAACATTCGCCGACCGCACGTCCGAACACGAAGCCAACGACAGAATGCGCAAGATGATTAATAACGACTGGTTCTAGAGATACGACGATGCTCTCGATACGGGTGAAATGTCGATCCAAAGAAAATTCGTATCGATACTTGAAATCCTATATTGTACCGTATATTGTATCGAAACAGTATCAAATGAGAAAAAAGTATCGGATGAATATCAAATGTGTATTACGGTGCTCGTAAAAATGTTGAATCGAATAACTTATGAAAATGTGACTACTTGCATGAATTGCAATGCTGGTTTAGAAAAGAAAATAACATCAGAACGACTTGATTTTCTACACACTTGAGCGAATACTACTAATATGACGAAAAATACATCCACCCTTATCGCAAATTACATGTTGGACCATTTTGTTAATGTATAAGGAACGAGGAGACAATTGGTACGGAAGGAACATATAAAAAGAACTGGAACGGCTACAAAAGCCATAACGAAGAGCAAATGAAGATGAGGAAGACCAAGATAATCGCGGAACGAAACAGTTGATGAGATATTAAGAAATAAGAAAACAAAGACTACAGGAGCAGGGAGAATTGCCCAAAACAGGACAGATTGAAAGAAATTTATAAGGAGAAGAATCAAACGAATAA
>JAODGE020010688.1:0-13395 GCA_027574965.2 Ecitophya simulans
AGTCCACTGCAAACGGCATTCGCAATCCACCAAACTTCATCATTCTCCTTATTATTTATCAAATTCTTGAATACAATGTAAATTATACAGATAATAACAAATTCATATTTTTTGCTCAAATTTCTTTCTCTACATTCATGTAATAGCAACATATCAATTTCTATATTTCATCATAATCGTTATAGCAGTATCAATAAACGATATCCGTAGACAATGACAATAAAAGATATTAATAACCACAGCTTAATATTTTTTTCATTAATTTCGTAATATATATATTTGTAATGAAGTAGAAGTCCCATTCAATTTAATTAATTTTTAATTCATTAGGCATATCATCATATGTATTGTATGTATATCATTTTTTTACTTTACTTTTATAACTATGTATATGTTTTAGTCCCACACGAAACGATACTCATGTTATAATAATCGTAATCGAAACTTAAGGGGTTAAGCAAAAACAAAATAATTCAAATCGCAATCGCCAGCAGCGTATAGTAAATCGCGTATCGATCGGCATCGATACTTCAATATTATAGGCTTCGACACGTCTATATGCTTCATATACTCGCGCGAAATTCCTTCGAATAAACGAAACGAGCACGAAATAAACGTTCGTTTAAACAATCAATAAATTCGGTATGCAATTAATGGTGAATATGTTAATGTAGTAAATCAACTATTTTGATTAATTCGTAAATAGTAAATTGTTCCGCCCGTCCGCTGGGCGTCACACTCGACGCAGCATGTGCGCGGTACGGTGAAAGTTTTAACGCCAATTCGTTTTACATAATTTTTAGAACCGATTCGTGAACTCAACGGAAACCGTGCGACCCAAGAGTTTCTTGCGTTCTGGCGACGTTTGGGGACACTACGCGAATTTAGTTAGTTTTGGCTATTGTTATTGCAGAACGTCGCACCGAAGATTTAGATTTTTAACGTGTCGAGTACGGGTAGGAACCTCGTTCGCAGTCCGGCTTGTTTCGAGAGGATATTCAGTTCCAGTCCAGTGTTCTGTAATTGTTTTCCGGTGACTTTCTGTAGTTCATAAAATCCGTGTCGACGCAAACGCACTCGTTTTAAATGTGTTTTATTTAATTTTCGTTTAATTTTAGTTGCGGTTCCGTGTACCTCGACCTCCACGCTCCTGGAACATAATTACATAATCCAAGTTAATCCCGTGCAATATATAACCGTTTACAACTTTATAAATGACGCATAGTCATATTTTTTCTGAAACGACATTCTTAGTATTTCGCCGGAAATGGTATTTGTGAAGCGGTAGTCCTTCGTTAGCACATTGGCTGCAGACGGCAGTTGACTACCCGTCGTCAAAAAAACAACTAATGGATTAAAATTAGTGCTTGGACAACGACATCGATGAAAAAAAAAAAACTGTTTCTGGGACAATCAACAGTTTCTTAAACCGTGGTAAAAACATCAAAGGCTTCGATATCACACCACTAATAATTTAAATTAAAAACAAATTTATTTACCTTATGATGCCCGCGATCATGATACCTATTATCGCGATCTCTATCCCCACGATCCGACCCCCGATCGCCAGCGCGGCCGTCATGATTATCATGATTGCGTCCGTGGTGCGGCCGATGATCGTTGTGCCGATCGTGATCGTGCTGGCTGCGATGATGGCCACGTTCGCCGCGATCGCCGCGCCCGCCCTGATCGCGGTCGCCGCCGCGGTCCCGGTCTCGCTCGCGATGGTTGGGGCCGTGATGGTCGCGAGGATCGCGCCCGTCGTGATCGCCGCGCCCGCCGCCACAATTATTTTTCACAGCACTGTTACCGCCACTACTGCCGTCCGGCTGCTTGCGCGTGTCCTCCTCCTCCTGTCGCTTTTCGTAGTGGATGAAGTCGTCGAAGATCGAGGTCGAGTGTCGGTACGTATGAATGATCCGCAGCACCTGCAACACACGTCGGCGACATGAGATCATCGCTCGGACGAGCGAAAAGGCGCATGCAGTGGTCGGAAACGAAACGCGCGAGAAACGAATAGAAAAACAAAAGTAAATACTTGTAATCCTTTCGCGTGAGGCACTTCCTGCGTGTCCCTGGAATTGGTGACCGGCTTATTCTCATTGTTTTCCAAGCGAATGTACCGCAATTGCACGTTGGGCACGTCCTTCACATAAATCCATCGCACTTTGAACTGTCCCTTCCACTTGTCTTGCGACCACACCGAACTGTTCGAGTTGTAGTCCAGCGGCGACACCATCTGCGCCATGCCGCAGAAATGTCCGCTGCCGTTGACCGAGAAGAACAAATACACAGAACCGTTCGGCTCGCGCTCGCGATAGGCCTGATCCAGGCGCTTGTTGCCGTGCTCCGTGCTGCACCAGATCTCGTACTTGATGCTGCGATGGATGTCGTCCTCCGAGTAGGACTTGATGACGAAGAAGCGCGCGTTCGGCGCGTTCAGGTCGAACTCGCCCGGATTGTAGTTGTTCTTGCCGCGCAGTTCGTCCAGGACCGGATGGGTGGCGTTGCCGGCGGGCGACATCGCCGCGGCCAGCGGCTGCTGCTGCGGCGATTGCTGCACCATCGAGGCGGGCAGCGTCGGCGGCTGCATGCTGTTCGGTTGCATCATGCTCGGCACGTGCGACCCGTGCGACGTCGGCATGCTCGCGGGCGGCGGCGGCGGCTGCATGTGCGGCGGCATGATGGTCTGCTGGTACGACTGCATCGCGTGCGGCGGCGGCGGCGGGCCCGGCCGCGGCGCCGTCGGCGGGCCGCGATTGGTCGGCGGGCCGTTCCACGCCGGACGCACGGGCATCGCGGGCGCCGCGCCCATCGACTTCGGCACCGGCGGCGGGTTGTTGACGAACGTCGGCGGCGGCGGCTGTTGCGGCGGCGTGCTCTTGCTGGTGTCCCACGTGCCGATGTCCATGTTGTGCTTGCCGGGGATGATCGGGCCCGGCGGCATGCCGGGACCTTTCTTCTTCAGCCCCTGGCTGGGCATGGGCAGCTGGGGTTTCGCCGGCTGGCTGGCTATGCTCGCCCATGTCATTTTCTTTTGGTCCTTAGACTCGGAACTTTTCAAATCTGAAAACGGCGATTGCGCGCTGATTATCGAACGCGCTGAAAGCGAGACGGACGCACCTAAATTTTGCATAGCTTGTTCTACGGTCTTCAGCGTGTCGGGCATCGCCTGCGTGTACATGTTCGGCTGTTGGTCGCGATAGTACTCGTCGTACTTGCGCTGCTGGCCGATCTGACTGCCCCAGGTGTTGTAGTCGCCGTTGCTGTGGAAGTAGTTGAACGACGACGGCTGGCCGAACGGATTCGGCGCGGAGAACGTCGTCGACGGTCCGAACATTCCTGCGACATTTCGAGCGCGTCAATATTGACTCGCTCGTCGGGCGAAAGCGTTGAACGCACTCACCGTCGATGGAATACGAGTCGTGATGATAGCCGCCGCTGAGGAACGTCATCGGATCCTGGCCGTTGGACCACGTGCCGTCGCCGACGCCGTACGCCTGATAGGGAAACGTGCCGCCGCTGCCGTAGTATCCGGCCGTGCTCATGTTGTACAGGTCGGTGGCGGTCGAGATCGGCACCGACGTGCCGTACGGATTGTTGTGCGCCGCGGCCGAATTCGCCTGTTGCTGCTGCTGCGATCGCCATGTTTCGAACTCTTGCTCTGCCGCCGATCCGCTGCCGCTTGCGCCGCCGTCGCCGCCCGTTCCTGCCGTGCCTAACTGCTCTTTAGGGCCATTGGACACTGGAAAGCACATCGTTAATCAAGCGCGCGAAGGCTCTGCACGCGAGCGTACCCATCGCAATCCGATACATTCTAACCTCATTCGGCTGAGTCAACAAACGAGACGGAACTTCGATTTCGCTGCGTCGCAGCATTCACGATACGCAGATAAACGCGAACGATCGTGCCGCGAACGCGGTACGTGTGAAGATTATAGTTTGTTTATGCTTGGCGTGCGAATATCGCGCACACTGCGTGTGACAAGTGGGCAAATAAAAACCATCCGGCCGGCTCCGACGCGACACTCACGCTCGCGCAACCGTTCGGCGGCAAGCGATAAGAACGTCGATGCCGGCGCCAGAAATATGTCGCCGCCGAACGGAAACGCGAGCGATTCGCGCTGGCGATTTACTAACCTGTGTTTCCCTGACCTTTCATCCGCTGCGTCCACGCAAGAATGTGACGACGAAGCCGAAGGCGGACGTAGCAACGCGAACGAACGCATCATGGAAAAGAAGCAAATGCGCATTAGACATTGGTGCACAACGACGCCGGCACCGGCAGCGCGCCTTGACGTCGGCGAAGCGTCGCGTACCTGATCTGACACGCCTGCTGACATTGACTGCACTTTTTTCGATCCTATTTTCGTTCGGTCCCGACAGCGAGATGGGGGATTGGAAATGCACCGACAATCGTTCCGGACCGCGCGACGCACTTAACACTGGGCGCACTCGGCACTTCGGTTATTGCACACAGCTTCGATCCGAACCACACTCGAACGCACACTTCCACCGCTCGACGCACCCGAACTCAGGTTTACACCAATATTATAATACACGTCCCAGTCAAATTAAAACGTCCAATAATGGCGTCCGCTAACCGCGATCTTCGTCGGTCGACTCTCCTGCACGCGCATCATCTACCGCGCACTGACAACAAATTTAGCGCGAACACAGTCGACAACGCCCGAATGATGCAAACTTTCGAAAAGGTAAATTTTACAAGGGCACCACAGTAATGAACTGATAAGAAAACCTAAACAAATATTTTTTAAATATAACAATTTATAATTTCAAATTTACTTTGAGTTTAATATGATTATAAATACTATTTTCGATATTTAGCAAAAATGAAAACTCAGTGTACAATTGTTTGCCTACCTATATTCACCAAAGCTTCCAACTATATGGTGAATCACGGCTGAAGTACTTTTTATTTTTACATTTACTACATGTTATCTTTGGTGCCTTATATTTTATGCAAATTTAACAATATCTGCTATATTTCCGTTACGGTTATAAAAAGAAATACAAAACCTTCGACGACGTGGACGACATTCAACTTGCTTCTTCATTCACTGAGGTTTAGATCTTGGCTTGATTAGAGGTACTTTCTGTAAAAGCGTAAAATTGCCATAGGTGTTATATTGCAGTGATAGAAATGGAATGTAAAACGCCCTGAAGAACGGATGCGAATTTTCCGCATTTAAGAACGGCAAGCCCTTGACAAATTTCCATTTATCCGTTTGCCGCGCGTAAACGGGCTCCAGTTTAGTTTCCTTGCCGATATCAAGATCCAACATAAAATGGCACTTGTTAATATCGAAATATAAAGACTCGACCTCCTCGTTCTTGTCGTTAAAGTGTTCATGGATAATCTTCGTTGCGTTTTCGCCGGCAGCGTAAGGAGCCGGCATCATTCCGTCGAATTCGGATTTGACAAATTTTATGTTCCAATTTGGGCTAGGAAGAAAGAACGATGAGGGATAACGATGCCAGTCTTTACCAACGCAGACGTTGACGATGGTTTTCGGATGGATGCGTCCTTCGCTCGGATAACGATTGAGCTCCATGAGCAAGTCGAATGGCGCGTGATAGTTTTGATACAACGAAAACATTCGAGACACGCCAATCGCGCTGGTCGACAAGATCGCGACGACCATAATCCAGATGGTTTTGGATAAGTAATGAGTGCCGATGCTGCTCGGTTTGATGACGCAGTAGAAGCGGTAGTAGAGTTTCTGAATGACGTCGACTGATATTGCGCCGCAAAGACAGATCATTGGATAAACAGGGAAGAGAAATCTGTAAAATCAAAAACCTCCATAGTCTAGATAGAAAGTGATGGGGAATTATTCGTGTTTACCTTTCTTCCTTGTGCGGCTGCAGCATGAATACGGCCAGCCACAAAAACAGAGGAGATAACGACACATAGTATGGCAGAGTGAGTGTCATTTTGTGTTTTGCAGGTACCAACAAGTATTGCAGGACGAGAAACGCTGGACATGTCAGCGCAAGTATCTGAAAGAGAATAGTAATCAATAATACTGTCCCGAAAAAAAAACATATTTTTTTAAACTGATTCTGATGTAGTTTAATGTGTTGATTCCTTGCCTGGTAACAAAATTGGTCTAATACACTAACAGGTTAAAAAAAATCAGTCAAGTGTGCATTTTGAGATTCGAGCAAATGGTATTTGAAGATCACATCTAATCATAGAATTTCGTGTCGAACAGTGAAAAATAAGGCGATTTAACATTAGAAGAAAACTTCGCTTCCATTAAATTGTTGCAATATTGCATTTGAGTATGGAGCATCTTGGAAACAGGAGCGTAGCAGATCGGAAAATTTAGCGAAAGAGCCACTTGCATTTTTTACTTGTCAAGAACAGTGAAAGTTGTAAATATTATCTCTCAATAAAGGAAATCCTGTAAGTTTTGAACGAATAGTTCAGGAGACAACCAATTCCAACTAAAACCCAAATTCCTTTGACTGAGATTTGTAAAACCTAACATGTTAGACAAGTTTGTGAAGCAGATTAGTAATCACAGCACCAAAATACGCAAGAATCAAAATTTTTTATGTAAGACAGTGTAATTAATATAAGAATTAAATAAAACCTATATCTATATGGTTTTGAGCAAAAATAAAACAGCGAGATATTTACCCATATAAAGTTGAAATTTAAAAATCCGTTTATCAAGTAATAACTGAACGGCTCTGTGCCGTACAGGTTTGGACCAGCGCCACCAAACACGTTGTATTTGACAATGTTTAACGGTGCGATTACAAGGCGTCCGAAGTGCATCGTGTCGATGGCGACCATTGGGACCAGAATCACCACGGCCGAGATCAGGCTCCATTGGATGAAGAGTTTATATTCTTTGCATCGGAATATTATATCAAAAGCTATGGGTAATCCCAGGACGGCGGCAAATGGCCAACCTAACAAAACAATCATCACAATTATTGAGATATCATCAAAATGTAGCTAGAATTGCAAAGAAAAATAGAATCATAATTACCAAGTATTGCGCCCAGGGCAACCATAAATATTGCCAGCGGATATTTCTGTGTCCACCACGCCCAGCAAGCAGCGATAAATGTGTACATCGCAAATGATGAGGGGAGAAATGCGCTGCTTGAAATAAACATTCCAGCCGAAAGGAGTTCAAATGCTAGCCAAATTCTTCCTACTTGCACTCCAAATTCTCTACACACAGCTCTGTAATTGAGTGTTTTTGAAGATTAGTGCACTAGTTTGAACCAAACACTAAATGCATGTGGATTTTTTCTACTTACTTGTAAAAGTAAACTTCAACAAAAGAACATAGCAAACCAAGAACACACCTAATCAAATAAAAAATCAAGAGTGGATTGGGTTGTAGGATTTTGTGATATAAATATGCTGGTGTTGCATGGATCATTAAGTAAGTATAGGAACGAAGGGCAAATTCTGGACTGTATTCCCATGTTTGGAGACCTTTTCCAAAAACTGTAATGCATGGACAAAGTTAATCGGTTGCATATAAAATTGATATCACTAATAATACCTAAATAATGCATTGGTTCCCAGTAATTGAAAGTCTCATCACAGTCCGAAATATTTGACCAGATTGCAGCACAAAACCGCGCTGATAACAATGCTTTGAAGGCTGTATCGCCGCCAGGATAACGAGGATTGTCATCATATCCTTCATTTTTCTTGTTGGCATTATTCCTGGAAGCCGTTTTGAGTTGTCATCATTATAACTTATAATTTAGCAGTATATTACTTCTTTTGTTGGTTAAATTCTTTCTCCTTCTGCGTTGCCAATTTCTTCGATTCTTTTCGGTGTTCTTTGCGATTGAAGCTGCCGTTTTGTGCTTGTTGACGCAGCTTCAATGAAGGCGGATTTCGGCCCATGTTTGTTGTCCAGTGCTTGTGTCTCACGAGATTTTATTATTCATTATGATCACCGCATGCTCACAAACTGCAGCGGTTGATGTCGGCGTGCGGTGAGAAGCTAACACATCGCCAGGAACATTTCGTTTATTATTTACAAGTGCAGCAGTGTCAGACAGATAAGGCCGATAAGGCGATCATTGCACGAGCGCATGAGCGGAGAGATGTCAAAAATATATCGATATATCGATATTTTATTTCTTTACAACGATATTTTTGAGCAAGTTTTCAATATATCGATAATACGATGTTAAATTCTTCATAATTTCAGATTTCATTTCATTTCAGATATATATTTTTAAATATGCAAAAAACGCCAAATCGGTCGATTTTTAAAGCAATTTTGAGACACTTTTGTTGGAATATTCGAAAAAATTCATAGAAAAACCATTTAATATCATATAAGATGATTGAAAAGTTCACAGATGGCGCTCACGTAGATGGAAACTGATAAAACAAAACCTCAATACTCAAATAAACAAAAACTTCAATAAATGTGTTGTTCTATCACTGTTTAATGTATAATTTAGTCGCGACAATCTCAGGTGAAAGAAGCAAAAACTTAATAAAGCACTCCTAAAAAAAAAAAACTAATTTCAGAATCATTATTATTGTTGACACAGTTAACACAGTTTTTAACATCTGGAAATTCATTTATCTAAGTGGGTTAAAAACGATGTCATGCTATGTGTTGTGGAATGTTATTAAGTGCTTTTACTGTAAGCTATCATTTCTCGCCTTTTGATACGTATGAATTGTTGCTTATGCTTTCTATAAAAAAGTCTGAATTTTAAATTTGTTTTAATAATTTGAATTAAATAATGTAAAAATCGTGTATGTTATTAATATTTGTTGGTGGATGCTTACAACTATACAATAACAATGATTGACATATATCATTTTTTGGGAATGAGTTTTTTAAGGCTGTTTTATTTATTTCTGCCTTTATTTTACCTCACAATTTTTTTCTGTTGTTTGTATAGCTGAGATTGTCACCACAATAGTTTGAAAGCTAAGAATTTGACTTCATTTGTTTTTAACTGTTTCACCCGTTTCACCTATGTTAGTGCCATTTGTAAACGCGGTTTCTACAATAGCGTAGTGTGGTTTGGGTTGTCTATATTTGCAAAATGTGAATACGACATGAGATGCATTGGGTCGCACGATTATAGTTATTTATTATGCATTAACAAACAATATGCCATAAAATTATTTAATTATACTGTATTAACTAACAATCATGAAACATTATAATTAATGATGATAAACAACGTAATGGCATGTTGCAATGTTTCAAAGGTCGAAATTTAGTTTCCAACTATATGCGTTAAACTTAAATTGTTAAACTCAAAAAATACTAGTAACATTTTAACTTAAGTTACCTAATGTATTCTAATGTAATTAAATTGAACTGCACAGAGATAGCTTGATGTCGTAAAGTAAACATTGAATTAAAAATGAAACTCCTTGACAATTAAGTAGTCCATGATATTGGATGATGTATTTATTAGCATCCTGTTGATAATTTAATGTGTGATAACGCTGCGTCTGTAATTGGCATATCAAATTTTGCTAACAAAAACAAGCGTTTGTCATAAAGAAACACTACCAATTACAGATTAATTTTAGAGATGTCGGATGTCGTAAGAATGTCAAAAAACTTACAATCACCTGAAGAAATCGGTGAAAAACAACAATATTATTACGATCACATATTTATAAATATTTGGTAATATGTTTGCTATTTATAAGTCGTTAAACTGCAGGTGAAGAAGTATCGAGCGTCGAATAGCATGTTCGTTTGTGGTACTTTACTTCCTGCCAAAGTGCACCTTGTAATTTAATGCACTTCGTTATTCAGCACATTTTACACTCGCAAACTTTCTCTTTGTATTCTCTTCGCCGCAAGTATATTAAATCTTGCCTCATTGATGAAAATGTTGTTTAGTCTAGATATCCTGGCTTTGTCTGGCATGAGACTATAAATATACTCGAGATATTTCTTTCAAGTTAATATATATCATTATAAGCGTTATTTTGAGATTTATTTTATTGCGTAATAACAAATGTACAAGATTTTTGCTTAGTAATCAATTTTTTGATTGATTCGACTGATTCTCATCAAATTTGACAACATTTTATTCAATGACGTATTTGTTTTTCAATGCTCCTTTGCTAGAATTTGGCTGGCTTAGATTCGAAAAAGTCCAGCAGCAAACTTTGAAACTCCTCCTCATTATTGAAGGTGACGAATGCAATGAAACGCGAACGACAGAGTTGTAGAGGAAAAACGAGCTTTTGAATGATATAGCATATTTCGTCACGCTTTGTGCAAATCATCTCGAAACAGCCGTATACTTTAACGCTCATGATTTATGAGTCACCCAAATATAATATAGTCTGGTTCCCATTGAATCTAAATATTCCTATTACGCACATTTCACTATATTTTCCACGAAACACAAAATATTATGACATTGTACAACATATTGTACAACCTGTCAATAACACAACACAACTGAAGGGCTATTCTGACAATTAGTAGTATTGAAACAGTCGCAGACTTTTTTTGAGGTACAATACTTCTGATTCTGATTCTAAGCCCAAAGAAATTAATAGCTGTAAAAAAATCGGTTTAATTTTTTGCAAATGAGCAAATTAATCATAAAACAACAACATATTAGTGTGAGCGTCACTAATACAAATGTTAAACTATATAACTTTATTGTGTAGAGACAGAGACGATTAACACACATTCTTATCGTACAAACACAACTAACTGTTTCGTTGATATTCATTTATCTTGTTACTTGTGTATAGTTTGAGATTCGGTCAACCACCAACTACTTCCAAGCTATCAAAGTGGAATTCTATTCGGGCCGATGTAAAAAAGGTCAAGCGTTATCGTTGTTTAACTATGATAGGGCAGTAGTTTCAATGTTTGAGCTCAATCACCTTATATTTATGTTTTGTAGCCTTTTTAAAGTATTTTCACAACAGCACAAGAGAACATGCGTAAATCGCACTAGCGTTACGAATTATCCACTTATATCTATTTCTCGAAAAAATTATAAATTTTGTTATGTAAATTAAGGAATAAAAAAACAGATTCAATTCCTAGAACAATCGTTAAAGTTTTGCATTAATTCAACTTCCAAATTAAACCCAGCACGCGAATGTTTCTAGAATTTGCGTTGACGGATTACAAAACGTTACGTGTTTCGAGCATCTTGGAAAATTGTCGAACTTTTGTACGCTGGCTATAATATCAACAAAATCAACGACTACATAAATTGTTTGCCCTCGAGTCGTGGTTGCGCAACTCGATTATATTTATCATGTGACGTTTGATACGAAATTGCGTCTTGTATTGTTTCACTAATACTCATACTCGAACTTTCAACTTGTTATGCACCTTGATCAGTTATTTCAATGGTACTGGAATGACAAGATTTCAATGTTCAATTCAATTGGAATTGAATTAATACTCTGTGCTTGATGGTTGATATTAATACATAAATATTATTTTTTGTATTCAAAAACAAGACAGGCCAATTTATCACTCTATTGGGTTGTGTAATAGGTAAGTAAGGAAAATTGGGTGAATTAAATTGTCGTATTATTGTCCACATTATTTGTCATTCTCAATGAAGATGAGAAACATCCGATATAAAATTGATTGTATTGGCTGGAGTAATAAGTAATGAGCGATTTGTTTTTAATTAAAACTTTGATTCTTCCACATCAAATATAACAACAATTGATTAAATTATGTATATTCCCAGTTATCGTTAATGTTCTCCTGTCACCATTTAATTAGATTGTCGACACTCTTTTGTTAGAAATTGGTTGGGGTATTTTGAACACACATTGTGTACACAAATACACAATACAACAATTTCGTGGCAAAACATGTGTTAACTACAAATGCTCATTACTTATTACTCAGTTCAACGAGTTCAATTACGCTGCTCTGTACGAACGATTTGATCAAACAATTTTCTTATGCTATTGTGATGCATTTTGGAGTGCTGACGACCCTAAAACAAAAAGTTGTCTGACACGTCAGGATTGGTCCGGGAGTCGGTAAGTGATGTTTTAAAACAAACCCAAAAACTTCCATTGTGTCTCCACGTGTTGCGCTTTGTTATAAAAACGTCCACTTCACGAAATCTCGATGAGTAACGCGAGCAGCAACTCTATCGCTCGCATAACAAAACGCGCCGATAAAAAGTGAGAATGCAAAACGAAACATGTACCCTTGGACCGATTGCTCATCGCGCCTAGCCCAGCCCGGCCGACGAACATCGCAATGGTCCAACGTCGGCCCGAAGCCCGAAGCGCTAAGTCGATCGGCTATGCATTAGCGTCGGCGTATCGGAATACGCGAACGGCGCATCGCTGAACTTTGTCACCCGGACCGGGTCGTGATTATGATAATAGACGGATATAAGGTTTGTGTTATTTGCCAGAAAAGCCCGACACGCGTGCACGCGTTCTTTCCGTTCAGACGTGGCGCGTCGCTTGGTGCATCCTCGCATTCCGATTACGTCTGTTAGACGGACTCCCTTCGACTCCCTTCGCGACACGCTAAAGGTGAGTGAATTTATTAGCGACTTGAATCGACTATATAAATATATAAATATGTAAATATATAAATGCATATAAACATAATTCTACAGCTCACGCTGTTCTCAAACATTACGGTCATTTGTAAAATTGCATAATTAAATGCGTGCAAACCCCTTTTTTTGCTTACTGCACGATTATTTGCATATTATAACACCTAAACAATAAACTGACGCAAAACGATGACTGTTGTTTTTCTTACTTGCATTATGTCATATGAAGTGGAACAGAATCAATTGTGAGCACGAGAAAATATTAACAGTTTTGTTACTAGTTCAAAAATAAATGTTTCCATAACATATAGTTATTTATCATTGTTATCACAATTATTTTGCTTTGGTAGCAAATGCTAGTGCCCGGACTATTAAAACTTTCTGGCAATTAACTAGTTAAATTGTAGTAAAATGCTGAATTGCTATAACTCAATAAATCAATATTTATTATAGATATGTTAGCAATAACGGTCAGTAGTAAACCGTTAATTACTTACAATTATTAGTAATTAGTAATTAATCAAAGAACTATTCGTTTATTTTTTCAAAGTATGTCACAAGTAGAACGTTTTATTTTAATTATGTTGACTGATAAATAGATAGTATTGCGGACATATCAAAATGTATTTTCTGGCAAAACTTTTCAAGAAACGATTTTATAACGTATAAACCGCAAATATAATAATTTTAGTAATACTTTACAATCACTATTATTAAGGCAACATTTGACTACAGATGGACTTTAGAATGACAATATTATTTTCTCGTCACTGGACAAGCTAATTTGTGTACCCATTTACTGAGGTTGTAAGCACTTGTTTCGTG
>JAODGE020010689.1:0-11524 GCA_027574965.2 Ecitophya simulans
TTTTTGCTTATAACTCGGCCAATAATTGATCGATGGGAATGAAAAAAACACGGAAAAAACAAGCAAAAAATTAGCTTTCGGATGGCATAAAAATATTGGCACATTTTAAACAGTTGGGGGGTGTACCAAGTCGGCACCGAGCATCTGTCGCCCCTCGTCAGATATTTTGAAGTTCGCCAGAAATATTCAAGTTCCCCACTGTAATGACGGTACGTTTTGGATACACGGCGGAACGTTGGAGTTGCGTAAACAACAGCAATCATTATCGCCGCCGGAGTGCTGGGCTAAGCGTGTTTGCGCGAATGCGTCGCAGAACTTAAGCCGCAGTACGTTACAAGCTCGCCCACGGGCACGAGTTAAATTGCGCCGTGCGTTGCCGGCGTCGAGGGGCTCGCTAGACTGACCGAAAGGCGTAGTCGGCATTAGTTGGCCGCGTTACCGGAGAACTCTCCAGCGCGCAAACACGGTTTTTTGCTCGCGCTCCTCGTTTGCACATGTCCTTGCCTTATGCGCCCCGTTCGATTGCGCGCATTTTACGAGCGCGATTCGCGCGCGCGCGCCAACAAAAAAAACCAACCGCGCTTACAATAAACAGCGACGCGCCGCCGTCGTAAACGCGGCGCATCGCGGCTTTTATCGCCGGCGCGTTTGCGCGAATAAGCCGGCACGAAAAACGCACGATGCGCGGCAATATTTAGCGAACATAACCTCACCGGCGCGTCGTGTTATTATGCGCCGCCCGAGAATGCAATAAATAACGGCGGGCGATATGTTGCGGTGGTACGTGCGCCCCGGCGCGCCGCGATCTTCAAACTCGCCGTAAAACGACGCGATCGTGTTCGCATGACTTTCGAAAGCACGATCGAGATGACAACAGACAAACGACGAGAATGCCATTGTTGTGTTGGAACAGCCGGGAGTCGTGCGGATATGAACGAAACTTAACGCGTCCCGTTGTAAATTGTACGTGTAAGGGTCAATCGACCTACCTTGCAACGATGGAGCGTAGTTTCGATGGGGCTGGACACTTTTTAAACACTTTAAACACTTATAAATCTTCGCCGGCGAGCGTGCGATGCGGTGGTGCGGAACGTCGGTTGGTGACTGAACATATGATATCTTAACTTAGGCAACCAAACCAACACCAACATCGAATTAAAATCGTTTTTATTATCTAGAATATAAACAGATCTTATTTGAAAAATATTGTTTTAAATAATTTTGTGTAATATGGGTATTATTTAATAATTTTATTTAATTTATCAAAGAATTTATTTCAATATGTGGTGTCTGACTGTATGCAACTAGTTATACACCAAACTAAACCTAACAATTATTTTTGTTATTAATAAATTTAATTAGTAACACCTACAGATTAAGGTAAATTTTATAAAAATAATAATCAAAAGAAAATAATTACCTAACTTTAAAATTTGTATTTATTTTACCTTCGTGTTTGTTCAATCGCCATAATCAACAATAACGACAATGCTTTTAGTACACCTTGATGTCATTAATGCCAATAAAAATACTTTCAAACAATTGATTTACAAAATCCATGCAAAATCCACTATAGCAATCAAGTATACACAATATTACAACATATAAACCTTTCTCAAGCAATATCTTCGACTTCATTTACCTTATTCGACTTTACACTGGCAACGAACTATTAAAATACTTCGACAACTATTAAATTGACTTTCTGCCCAAATCCAAGTGTTCAGAGAAGTGAATAAAAGTCGAAATATGGCAAAAAGGTAGTTTTATTTGTTCTTCATTCATTTTTGTTCAATTAACATACTTATTAATAACGGTTTTCTTCTTATTGCACCTACCACTAACATTGTTTTAACTTAAACATTACAATAATCAGGCAATAATATATATGCAAGTATATAATTTACTTATCGACAAATCAATCCGCCGCGCGAGTGATAATTTCGAACAAAGAGAGACATCCCAATTAACATATTCTCAACACATAATTAGGAACATAAAAGATTACCGGCTATGTCAGATACAACTAAATACATTTACAGAGTGCGGCCGAGTTATGATACAAAACGCGCGTGGCGTAAAAAAAAAACATAACTAAGTTTTAAGTACAAATTTGCCAATAACACCTTAAAAACGCAACAGTTCTCTAATAACGGAAAGGCGCAACGCGCGAATCAACTGCAGGTTCGCAATGCTACTCACTTTTACTCATGTTTACTCAGTTTTTATACACATTACACAAATATTTCGTGTTGCTTTTTCTATTATCCTCTTATTTCCCTCCCGGTTATCCTTGCGGCTTCGCCTTCCGCTCTCGAACGCGAGTCCTCGCCGACACTTGCTCTCCCTCCCTACTCGTCTAATATAAAAGATTTCTTTATAATAATGCGCATTTACACGTCGCAATAATAATTTTACTCTCCTAAAAGGGTAGTGAGAGGTTTAGGAACTCTGCGTTTTCGGCTTCGAAGTTGGTATCCACTCTCCACCGCTCGTATTGCATCCGAATGGACGATTTCGTCGAACACAAAAACAACGCGACGCGAAGCCGATTTCGATCGTCGCCGATCGATTTATTTTAGTTTTTATTTATTTTTTATCTGAAGGCACCCAGTCCCCCAACAATAATAAAGAATATAATGCTCTCTGTTCGCTCATCGCGCGCCTGCCCATTACGTTTACGTTAAAAGTATATAAATCTACAAAAACATACCACTCTCTCTTCGATTTAAGTTCATGTAAGCAAGTTTGCCACCAGTTCGCCAACATTCAAAGCCTGCGCGTCTTCGTCTTTATGTACACACACAGAGAGAGAGAGAGGGCAGAAGAAAGAGAGCGCACGTATTGTTGAGGTACCGTACTTGTTAAATTAGGAACCATTAGTCCGGTCATCTCTCGAACGTCCGCCGATCGTAATGATTAAACAAGAGCGCGCAAACTATAAACAACGGGAGAAACATATTTAATATGGCACCGACAATGCGAATTCGATTTCTTTTTCAGCGTGTTAAGCTCGTCATTCGTCGTCAATTCCTCGACGCTTTCGTACTAAATCGAGAGTAAGCTTACGGAACAACACAAAGAACAATACTATGTACACGAACCTAAACGCTATAATTAAGTACCATTGTAATATTCATATAAAAAATGCAACGTCTAAATCTAGTACCGGTGTAAATGGTCGCGTCGACTAAACAATAAAAAATAAAATTAAAAAAAAACCCGCAAAATGCAACGAAATAGAGATCTGATTGTTTGTTTTAAACGCCGAGGTAGACAAAAGTTTTGGCCTGTTATTTATCGTATGTACAAAAGAAACAAGACGCCGACAACGTAACACAACTCGTTCGAATGACACAACAACGTTAGTTTTCATCTATTTACAAACAAAAAACCTCTTATAGTATTCATTTACGTTTTACTTTAGTACTTTGTGTTCTCTCACGTCTGCCACCAATTACTAGCAAGTGTTTGTTAAGTACGGACTTCTAAAACGTTACTTTTAAAGCGATATATATATATATTAGTATACCATTTGTAGTTTTATTCATTAGTTATCTGTATCAGTATACTCGTTTCAATATATATATATATATATTGTTTAGTTTAATATTTGTCAACGTTTTGTAACTAGTTTTTGTGTAAAATCGGTGCGCGTCTAAATATATACTTTCGCCTAATTACGCTCCGCTACGAACGACAGCGTTGATCGTTAAAGTTAAAGTAGTTTCTAAAATATTTAGTTTCATTCATATCTTGTTGTGTAAATTGGTATACTCGTGTTGTAATCGGTCGGCAGCGTCTCGCGCGCGCTCACGCGATGACTGCGAATCGCAATCGGCTTATCTATCGATTTCGAACGACGCTACGCAAGCAAAACGAAGCCGACAAAACGATGGCAATCGCATCGGAAGTCAATCGAACGGAAGTGTCGCTTGGAAGTACAGTAAGAAACGATTTGTAAATACCTGAATATATCACGGATATGTATATAACAGCAGTGTGCATAAACAAGTAACAAAAACTATTCGCACATCGTACGGCGCAGACAATGTGGTACCTGAGAATAACTGATATCTGTCGTGATTGTGTCGCCGTCGCCTACGATCAGCTATCAATGTTTAACTAACTATAAATTGCTCACTCGTATTACTCTGTCATGGAAGCGTATATAATCGTGGGAAGCATCTAAACGGTAATGCGTCGAGCGCGACATCGAATGTTTGGCTGGCGGTTCGATTCGGTATACGTGTCGTGTAGAAAAATATTACAAATTTATTACGTTTACGCCCTATTACTCTGTCATGCAGTTTTGTACTAGTTAGTAATACCTGAATGATCGGTAAAAATACCCGTCAATGAAAACCCGTATTCGACGAAAACGCAAACGAACGAATCACTGGAATGTCCTGGCACACGATCAGATTGATTCAAACGAACATATATTAGGCAGTATCGTCGTCGAGTGCGCCTGATCGTCAGCGTCAGTTAATAACTCTCCGTTCGCATCGCAGAGAAACCAGTTTCGGTTGTATCGACTATAGCCCTATATAAATATGTACCGTATACTATCAGAACCCTTATTGTTTGCATCATCAAAGTGTTGTGATTCGCGTCGTAAACTATGTGTTTCTCTTGAGGTAGACGGATGGAATTAAAAGCGACGCGTCGCATAAATATATCGCTTTGTATAGAGTATGTCTGTAAAGAGGTAGTTGGATGGAATTAAATGAGTATTCGTTATACTAGACGTATCGTAAATGGCAAGTTCGACTCTCCGCGCTAACACTTACGCTTTCACTCAGTTAGTCAAACGCACTTAGCTCGCGACTCAGTCGCCCACCTTGACCGCCTCCGGCTCGTGCTCCTCCTCGCTGTACTCCTCCTCGCCGCCGGTGGACTCGCCGCCGCCGTCGTCGTTGTTGTCGCGGTCGCGCCGCGCGTCCGCGTCCTTCTCCCTGTTCAGCTCGCGATCGTTCTTGTTCTCGTCGTGGATGACGTCGCCGTCGGCGCGCCGTATCTCGTCGTCGCGCTGCTGGCGCTTCATCATCTGCTGCTGCATCTTCTCGAGGAAGTGCTGCTGCGACGCCTTGTCCAGCCCGATCGCGTTCAGCTGCGCCATCTTGGCGGCGTGCACGGCCGCCGCCGCCGCCGCCGCCTGCTCGGACATCATGCCCATCACGCCGCCGTTCTCGGTGATGAACTGGAGGTACGTGTCGAGTATGGCCGAGCCGGTCGTGTTGGCGCCGGGCGGCGCGAGCGGCGGCGGCGGCGCCGTCGTCGGGTACGGCTCCTTGGCGGACGGCAGGTGGTGGTTGTGCGCGATCGCGGCGACCGCCTGCCCGCCGCCGCCGTACATCTTGTGCTTGCCGTGATGATTGGCGGCGTGCTGCACGAGCGGCGGCGGCGGCGACATCGCCAGCTCGAAGCCGTAGCGATTGCCGTGGCTCGGCGCCGACGACGCGCTGGTGGCGGTGGTGGTGGTGGTGGTGAGGTCCTCGGGGTCGTTGTCGCCGCATATCGAGCTGCCCGCCTCCGAGTTGGCGTACATCGTCTTCGCGTCCAGCTTGACGTCCGAGCGACGCGGCCCCGTCGGCGACGCGCGCGCGCGCAACTCGGCGGGCGTGATCTTCACGCCGGCCTTCGCCAACAACCTGCAAATCGACATCTCGCATTTAGTGTCGCCGGACGACGACGAATCCATCATCGGCAGCGCACCTGCTCGCCAGGTCCGGATCGAAGGGCGCCGGCATCGGCAGCACGGGCAGGTCCTTCGTGCTGATGCCGCGATGCTGGCGCGACATGTGCGAGTGCAGCGAGTTGCGCGACTTCGCCACGGTGCCGCACAGCACGCAGCGATAGCCCGGACATATCGTGTGCTTGTCCTCCAGGTGCGTGCGCAGCGTGTGCGCCGACCGATAGATCTTGCCGCACTTCGGGCACGGGCGCGGATCCGTCGCTCGCACGCGCATCATGTCCAAGGAGCGTCTCGACACTGCAACAACATGCGAATAGATAAAATCGATAGAGCCGAATATGGACGAGGGTCGCGCGCCGGCGAAACGCTTGACGCGATTCCCGGACGCTTCGAAACTTTCTCTTTCGCTCTCTGCAGTTCTTTTCAATGTTCGATTTATTGCTCGCACAATCACAGCGATATAAAACTATACATTTTGCGTTTTTATCCACGCTTCGTTCCGGCGTCAGCGAATGCAAATCGCAATTTCGCTCTATACAATTATCGATTGCGCGCGGGGCTATTTTCGGCGTACCACTCCACCGCGCTCGCATCATTCCGATATGCTACCCAAGACACACAATCCAATCCCACCCTTCGCCCGAGCGCGTCGTCGTTAATCCCCTCGCTCGCCGCGCCGCGCGTTTGTGCTACGATAAGCGTGATTTCCTTTGCGCGCCACTTCAATATGCACAATGGCCCGATGCGAACGAATGCAAGTCGGGGGCGGTGCGCCTAACGATTTTTCGCCGTCGCCGCCGTACAAATATCACTATCCGGCGTATCGTAGATAGGGAGGGGGTGGGAGGCGAAAAAACAACGCGAGGCGCGTCTTCAGGCGCGCGCCTCGGTCCACTTCAGCTGCTTCATCAGCCGCCACTGCGCGGCGTGCTTGGCGCGCATGTGATTGCGCACGGAGTTCGGATGCAGGAAGCGGCGGCCGCACTCGCCCACCGGGCACGCGAGGCTGTCGCGCGGATAGTGCGCGCCGACGTGCACGCGGGCGGCGCTCAGCGACGACAGTACGCACTCGCACAGCGGGCACTCGTGCTTGACGCCGCCGCCGTCGTCGGTCGACCTCGCAGCCGTCGCGCAGCCGTCGCCGCCGCCGCCGCCTCGGGCATCTGCAATGCCACACGCCAGCGCTATAGTCATCCCCCAACGGCTCGTCATCGGTCACACATGTTACGACATTCATGTTCATGCACGTTCGCGCCGCTCCCGCATCGATTCAATGCGCGGTCGTTGTTTTCGCACGCGGCCGAAAACAAAACGAGGGCGCAAAGAGCACAAACAAAAAGTGTCAAATCGATATCGCGAATAATTGGCCGGCCGCGCGCGTCTTGAGAGGGGATGGAAGAAAACCGTGCGTCCGTCCGTCCGTGCGTTGCCGTCCCCGCCGGCCGGCGGCGTATAAATCAATAGCCGACCGATGCATGCGCACGTGTTCCGCAAACTACCACAACTACGCCGTCGGAAACTTCTCTCCTTTGCCCCCTCCTTCGTCCCCCTCGGCGGCCGCGTTTTGCGCCGTCTTCGTGCAGCTGGTCCACGCCGCCGCCGCCGCTTGCGCAACGAGACCCTTCGCCGCTCCTCCGCGCACACATGCACGCGCGCAAAACGCCTTTCGCTTGCCGCACGCGCACGATTCCGATCAATTGCCGGACAAGATGGCCGGACGGCCATCCTGGCCGCCTCCTCGCCACCCGCTACCCCCTCTCCGACAGGGGGTTAATTGCGCGCGACGAGGGACTCGTCGTTACGATTGCCACCTCCGCGTCGTCGGAATTATGCTAAATATTTGAGAACGCCGTCGTCCCCTCCGCCCACGGTCGCATCCTTCGCGCCCTTCTGGTGAATAAATCACATCCGCGTTTGAATATCCCACCGGCGCAGGGAGGTCGGGACGTTGATGTTGATATTTTCGAATCATCGATTACTTGTCGCGGTCCGATCGTGCATTATGCAAGCGCCCTTCTGTCCAAGAGAGTGGAATTGAAAAAGTTAAATTTTAAATTTCCATCACTGCGATTATTGCCCTCCATGCTCGCGGGACCGTCGTCTTAAAAGTGTCACTTAACTCGACGCGTGGACCAAACTTATCGGACGCCGCCCTTCCGAAAAAGGACCAACACCCCCCTCCCCCCGCCCGTCCACGTCTAATTTCCACACTGACAATGATTAACGCACATTGCCGAATGAAAAAAAAAAAGATTAAAAAAAAACGAGACTTACCAAAACTATCGGGACTGTTGTGCATCCCGGAAGGGCCGGGCAGCAGACCGGGCAGTCCTGCGGAAGGAGAGAATTGCGTCTACAACTGATAGTCGAGTCGTTACCGCGCAACCTAGCGCCACTTGCCTTGCAGGCCCAGCAGGGCGCCGGGAAACGTCGCCGCGCGCTGATCGACGAGCCCGCCGTTGGCGGCGTACGGATTGTGCTCGTCCAGCATCAGGTCGCGATAGTCGGCGGGTTCGGCGGTCTTCGGCGTGGCGCGTTCGTCGCGTTCGTCGCGCTCGTGGTCGCTGGTCGCCGTGTCGCTGCTGTTGCTGTCGTCGCCGGTCGACTGCGCCTGCATCGACGAGTCCGACGTGCCCTTGTTGTGGCGCTCCTGCAAAAAGGTCGTGAAGCTACGCCGCGTTTTCGGCACCGCGGGACACGTACGTTCGCCGTGTGTATCGTCGGTCCGCCCTCGAGCGCCTGGCCCAGCAGCGAGTCGCGCATGTCCTCGTCGTCGTCTAGGTCGTCGTGCCGATGGTGATGGTGGTGGTGGTGATGGTGGTGGTTGTGGCCGTTGCCGGCGCGCTCCTCCGGTCGGTCGTCGTCGTCGTCGCGTTCGTTGCGCGCGCGTTTCGCCGGCGGCGGCGACGACGACGATCCGGCGGCGGCCGCCACGTCCCGATCGCTGCCCCACGGCAGCGACGTCGTCGTGTTCTGTCCGAGAGAACGCAAAACGCTATAAGCAACGCCGTCAACACAACAATCGCGGTGGTGGTGAACGTACGGCCGATATCTTCTGCTCGGCGGCGGTGCCGCCGGCCCCGACGTCCGCCAGTCCGCGCACCTGCAGCATCTGCGCCGTCTTCAGGAAGTCGGTGAGCTGCTCCTGGCCGATGTGCACCTCGCCGTTATACATGAACCTTCGAAACGAAAGCGACCGTCGAAAATCCGACGACGACACACCGAACCGGACCGGACGTTACCTCAGCAGGCTCTCCATGTCCGTCTGCTGGACGTCGCGCAGGATGACGATCGGATGCTGGCACGGGTTGGCCTTGAGCAGCCGCCGAAAGTACGGGCTGCACGCCGACAGGACGACCTTGTGCGCCGTGAACGAGCAGCCGTCGCACGCGAGCGTCACGTCGACGAAGTCCTCCTCGTCGCGCAGATGCCGAAACGACGAGAGTATCGACGAGTGGAAGTCGTTCCATCGCAGCGAGTAGCGCTGCTCCGGCGACGTGCCGCCCCCCATCGGGCGCGACGCGGGCGCGACCTCCACGCCGATGATGATGATGTCGTCGTCGTCGTCGGCCGCCTCGGCCGAGCTGCGAAGCGAGAGGGAAACGATTGAATCACAGCGAAACTCTTTACTCTAGTACGTCGCGGCGTCGCCAGATGTCGCTAGCATGTCGGCGGGCAAATTCGAATGAGACGCAACAGCGACAAGAATCTCGAACGACCGTCGTTTACGATCAATGCCAAATCGATAAACATACGAGGCACATGCTCGCAATAACGTCGTTTGTCGCAAATTTACTAACATAAATTATTTATGAAAGCGCAACCTTTCAAAGTAAAAAAAAATTAACAAAACAAATATATAGAAAGCAGCGTTCCTCAAATTTCGGCGAGTTATTCGGCACACGCTCGCAACTATCTCGTCGAGTAGTTGTGCGTGCGGCAGGAAGCAATATTATGTATAAAATCAATAATCGCACGGGCATTCGCACTCGGCGCCGCCGATGCGATTCGATGCGTTCCCCCCTTTTGCGACGGCGCACGAAAAATTACCGGCCGGACGGCGGCGCAATGGCGGGACATGCGCAAAAATAGTGCCGAGAACTGAACACGCACACAATCGCCGCCGCCGCCGCGGCACGAAAGCACAAAGATATTCGATAGTGTTGCGAGGGGCGGACGAAAAGGACATCGCGAGAGGAAGAAAAGTCCGTTTCTGATTGGCTGCCGATAATTGCAAAATCAATACGACGTAATGCGACTTAATTGATCGAACGTTTCGCCGAAGAGTTTACTTACGTTCCGCAGATGCGCGTCACGCACGCGGCGCACGAACGTGTTCAGAAAGTCACAAGCGCCGAGCGCATCGCGCAAAATCCGTATCGCACTGGTGGCGGCACTGAACAACTGCGTCGTCGAACCGGTCACCGCTGCTGGTCGCAACTCATTTGTTAATCCTCGCGCAGCGCCGCGGCCGCCGAAGCACCGTCGACGCGCACATGTCGGGCGGCGCACGTTTTTCCTGCTCTCCGTCGTTTTTTTGTTGTTGTTGTTTTTTTGTTGCTGTTGCGGTTTTTTTCGTCGCGCGCGCGTGCGCGCCGTGCACCTGTTCTTCTCGCGCGATGCCCGAAGACGCGACACGACGCCGACGCGCCGAATGCTTCGCTGCGACTGCGAGAAGGTCGCGCGCGCGAAGCGCTCCCCTACTGTTATTCCGACGGCGGAGTAGGCGTCGCTCGGACGGCGGTCGGGCGAGCGCGCGCGGCCTGCTGAGCGCGGTGCGAGCGCACGACTGACCCGCTGCTCTTCGGCGCGCGCGCGCGCGCGCGAGCAACAAACGCGATTGCGTTCGTCGCGGCGGCGGCGCGGCGCCCCCCCCGCTTTTCGGACCCTTCGAGGCGACTCGAAAACAAATGAATCACCGCGGTTGTGCGATCTCGGAAGGTGTTCGAACGCGATCTTTGCTTTGCGCAAGCGAAGCCGCCAAACAAATTACGATGACGTTGGTCGCGCGTGTCAACCGACCGATCACAATTATAGATAGTTTGGGGACGGAATTTACGTTCGTGCAGCAATAAGACGCGCTTCAATTGACGTCATACTAACAAGTAAAACTATTTTAATGGTGATTGAAAATAATCGTTGTTGTACTCCTGATGTATTTTTATGACTCTTTATTATTGTGACCGACAGCCTTGGATAGTTCCTCTGAGAAATAGAATTTCCGTAATACGAACATCTTAGGTTTCGTGAATTTGAGGCCGTAGAAACAAATGAACGACGTCTGGAATGTTCTTCGATGTCTTCGATGTTAATTGGTAAATTACCGAATTTCAGCGGTGAGAACCTAGCCCTAGATCTGGTAGCAATAGATTGGCTAAAATGGCTGTAACTTGTGATGCAGACAATTCGTCGCCCAGATAAACATTGGTACATGTGTAATTTTGTATTACCTATCGATTGAGCCTAAGCACGATATAATTAGCATAATGGAAATCGTTGACTAATTGTGAATAAAAATGTTAAATTATTTAAATCCTACGGCGCCAATTAATTTGGTAGGAATTGCGGATGAAAATAAAAGAAAATTGATGAACAAAGTTACAGAATGTACTCTACAGCTAATTTTGGTATAAAGTTCATTTTGACCGACACGCCCAAAAAATTTGGAACATTGGAAAGGTAATGAAACGCAGATTCTGAATATGTCTTTAAGGCGGCGACGAATTTCTTGCATGAAAAGTTATTGTCGATTTTTGAGGTCCAAAATAGACTTCACGTGTATTTTAAATGGGCACGTAGTCGATCATTTAATGTCATTTTTGACTA
>JAODGE020010705.1:0-15689 GCA_027574965.2 Ecitophya simulans
TTAATTTATTATTTCAGTCCGTTCCAGTCAGACATTTAAATTAAGCACGACATTTTTCAGCAAATAATTTTATTAAATCTCATCGAATAAAAGTAAAAACGTACCAGCAGGCGCCGGCATGAAATATTTAAATTTATGTCGATGCTGAATTTTGGATAAATGTCGCGTATTAACATTTAATGCCATCTCATTTTTGTCGATGCATTATTTATCAGCAGGTTCTATTATAGACGCCGTAACGACTTTCCAATCGCTTAATATTCATAATTTCATGCGCTTTTTGGCGTAATCGTGCAACGCTTAATTTCGGAAAACGCCTGCGTTCGGAAACGAAATTATGCAGCAGATGCGCATTGCCCGCGTTTACACCTTACACTGAAAATATGTAAAACGCGATGGTTTTTTTGATTTCGGTTCGAACAGTTTGATGCATGGGTAGGACCTGGATTAACCCCAAAAAGGGCGCACTATGCAGTGCAAAAAGAATTAAATTGAAAGGACTCAAATTATAGATTTATTTAGTATGATTGAATTCAGGAATAACTTCTATTTGCTTCAGTTGATATTCTCAATTTAGTGCATAGAAAAAGACGCCCATTTCCAGGTTAATAAAAGTAAATGCTTGTGTGTGTGTGTACTGGTATTTTGAACTTTCGAAATTCCAAAAACGTAAATTTGCTCTATGCGCCACATATTTGCAATAGTTTCCAACAATTTACAGGTGAAGCAAGGCGCATAAAATTTTTCCGCAATAAAACATTTTCACACAAGTCTCGCTTTATAGTGCGGTATTTGTTTTATTATATTTGCGGCGATTAGGTGCCAGCGAATCGACACATAACTCGTTCGCCTGAAATATATCTCGCGCCAAGCAGTTGCATCGCATCGCGCGAATAACGCCAGAACCGACGTATCGTTGATAAGAATGTGCATCGAATAAGTGTGGCAAATTTCAAACGTTTTCCTCTTTCTTGTCCGACACGCATACTTATTCCAGCAGCTAGCAATAATCGCAAACTATTTCGTCTCTAAAACGGAATGCGCTTACCTTATGCTGTTTTCGATTCACGGTAAACGAATATTTCTTCCAACTTTTAACTTTGAGAGGACGCTGAAATTTTTCTGCGCATTGTCACCGGATCATTTTGTTGTCTGTCGAGACGTCGTCTGCGTACGTGTACGGTGCGGTTGGATTCGCGTGCACGTGAATTATTTGAGAAAGCTCGCGTGTTTGGTATTGAGAGAAATGCGCGCGTCGCAAGTCGCCGCATTCATATGCGTGCGATCGTTTGATGTCCCGGGCACCAGGAGGACTTCTTGAATTATTGCGTTCCGCTGCGGAATAAGTGCGTCGAGGTAGACATCGACGGGCGCGCGCAGGGCGGCGAAGAGCACCGAGAAATTGTAACGTCCGCGGCGAACCTGACGGCGTTAACAAGCGTGATTTATCGTTTGCATGTTCGCGAGGAGGACTCGCGAGCTGAATAATGGAGTAATACGCACGCGGATGTTAGAAATGTTCGACGAGGAAATCGCCCCGTCGCGCCGCTGACGTCCAGGGAATTTCGCCAACATGCTTCTGATTTTCTGATGCATTTCATTTTAATTCGTGCAGCTTGGATATTTGTTAAATTACGCGCTTGTCGTTTACATTTAATTGCATCACAAGTCCTCCGCGCATCGCAGACCGTTCCATTTTCCCATACCTTATATGAAAACTAAAAGGTAGACAAAAATAAAGTGTTTGCTAAATTTGTCGTCTATTTCAGGCTTGCTTAATTTTAGCTGTAATTAACAAAGAGGCTTCTGTAATTTAATTTATTAAGCACGAGATTGGTATGAAATGGCATCGCTTCTTAGAGGTATATTATTTCCTAAATTAATGTAAAAATTCACAATCCTGTTTACAGACAAACTTCCAAGATTTTGGTGTGGTTACTATTGACGAATTGATTTAATTCTCCGAGTTTTGTTGACACGCACGCTAATTGAGATAATTGAGTTCTTCCTATAGACTTGGTAGGTTGAGTAATAAGTCATAAACGTTTGTTTATCTATATAAAAAATTATATTGTTTCTGATCAAACATGGCAAAAATTTAATCAATTATTCTGATTTATATTGACAGAAACATCGACACTTCTTTGCCAGAAATCGCCTGGGCTCAAAAAAGTTGAGGTGCTCATTCTCATTATATACAGGTTCTTTTTAGGCACCTCCCAATGTAACAGGTACTCTCAGTCCCACCAGACGCAGGTGCAGGTCCTGCTTCATAAGATGGTAGAGGAGAAAGTGAGCTTTCTAGTGTACTTGTTCAAATTTTATGCAAATCGCGGCAGAAAAACCAACAGAGAAGACCTCCAGAATTAGCTCCTACACTTTTTCGAGTCCAGGCCGGTCGATTTATGACAAAAGGCCATCTATAAACTGACTAAACGGTGAGAAAAAATCGTTCGTTGATTAAATTGTTATATTTCAACGGAAACTGTCGAATTTTTAAGAGAGAAGAACGTTCATTACGCGACGGATACGGAACCGCATCTACCATATAATAAATTACGTTATTGCAAGGCCGGCAAAGATAAGTTGCTTAAGTTTGACATTTAAGTAATCAATGATTGGAATCATTGGCAACTGATTTGTAACTTCCACTTTGAAATGGATCAGTAACTCCGACGTTCATACATTACTCACCGTGACTCACGGTGACGCACTCTTCTGGCGCATATCATAATCGCTATGTCAATTTTCTGCTCTGAATGTGAGCTTTTTTTGTAACGAATTGTTTTGTTACGCATACGCGCATTCTTTGAAGATAACCTACGCGCTCACAGAAACCCAGATAGCAAAACAAGCCGTGTAGATAATTGATTGATTGTGCGTTCGGTGCCGGCTCGTTCGAATAATCGATCGCGTCCGACAACCATGGTTGCGGCCACCATGCGTATCGATTCCGAATAGATGCGAACGAAAATGCGCCAATACCGTTCACGCAAAAAGCATCGATTCTCTAACTCAATTTAACTTTTATATGGGATTTTTACGACACCTTTACAGTTACGTTCGCGTTAAGGTGTAAAATTACTTTCTATTCCAGCGGATCGACGCAACTAACGTTTGACATTGCGCGGGATATTTTTTCCAAATTATTTTTCGGCGCAGTCGAATTTTAGTTTTGTTCGGCAGAGGTGTGGAAATTGAAAAGCATAATGATCTTGGCACGAAGCGGTTGCCCAATGGTAATGAATGAAATCGTTTTGATATTTTCTCGTTTATTCCTTTTATTCGTGCATCGCGCAAACGTTTAATTAATATGTTATGCTGTGTCTTACGTACGTCAATCATTTTTAAACGCTCATTTATATGCCTGGCGCATTCGCGGCGACGCGGCGTGCACGCGCATTGCGTAATTTTAATACGGCATAAATTCGTAGATATGCGTACCATTAAAATTTTTGGAATGGATTTCTATTCATAGCGCTCCTCGTTTATTTATAACATAATGAAACGCTGAAAACTCATGAATGCAACGCGACTCTCGTTCAACCGCCGCGGCCCTCCTTCGGCGGGCGTGAGCGCGCGCGCCAGGTGAGCCGGAGAGAGTTGACGCCGGTGCTGAATCGCGATCATTAATGGCATGCACGGACACATTCGCGCATCGCGTCGCGCATGCGATGCGCGGCGGCGCGCGCCGCGCGCTCGCGCCCGTCGCCGGCGAAATAATAATAAATAATATATGGATAATTAAGCTCGAAAACGTTAATTCGCGCGAAGCCTTTGAGTCGTAGGTGCGCGAGGTTATGACACGTAAAATTACCGCAAGCATCAGCACGCAAATGGAGACGTCTATTTCGCGCGGCGCGCCGGCGCGCGCCGGAAAAATCGCCGGCTGTCAGGTGTTGTAGCTGGAGCACTAATCCGGCGCATAGATCATACTGCGCTTTCCGCCGCTCGGCTAAATCCGTTCCGCAGATTCACGCGGCAACTATTTGTTGCAGTTATGAGGCATTATGACAGCTCGCACGCGGTGGCGTCCATCATCTTCCGGCGTACCGACAATTTCAGTTTTCATCAGGAAGTTTAACTGATTACAAAATGTAGACCAATAGCTGCTAATAATTCGATCAAAACGCCATGCCCAATTTCGCGAATCAATAATAAATATTGAGCTTTTGTCTTTTCTTCAAACATAACAGATGTGAGCAAACCGTAAGTACCATATGTATCCGCGTTTTTATTCTTATTAATATTTTTATTATTATAGTTTTGTATATGTTATAGGTTTCGAACAGTATATTTTGTAACATGTGTGTGTAATTACTGCAAAGTGGCTCCGACTTGGCCAGTACGTGGCCATCTGTGAAATATAACTATAATTTAATCAATTATGTATTCTTTTCTATTGTTAACAATCTCCTTCTATCTTTCGTTTGTCAATGTCACTTCGCCTGACTTATTATTAGACTCGAAGAAGTTGAGATGTAAATTCTGTAGGACTGCTATGTGTTTTTTTCTGCTGGATAGCCACGTTTAATCGACGCAACTGAATTATGTAGAGGATCTTCTCAACCGTTTGATTCTTCGTAAGCATTTTCCGATGCACCAGGTCTTTCCAATCTTATCAGCAAGTCCTGTGTTGAAAGTGGTGTGTTTTAACAAATGAAGACGGCAGGATAGCATAGGAAAAAATAAGATTTCGAACATTGAAACACTTGTTGTTAAGATCCCAGCCTAATTTCACACATAGTAATATACTTACTTTATTTGTTTGTAAATAGTATTATCTTCTTATTCCAATTAATTGGGTATTTTTATGTCTATTTATATTTTTACGACCATAAGGTCTAAGCATTTATCAGCCAACAGCCATATTTGTGTACTATCTAGAGAATAATTTTTTGTTAAACTTATGTCAATCTTTTGCTTATCTGTTTTACGCGCTGTAACACCACTTGCCACTCTAAATTCATCCAGGCCCACGCGTTTTCATACGATCTAGTTCACCTCTGAGTAAGACCACATCCTTGATTATTTAGTTACTTAAAGATGCAATTGTAAAATAAAGACACATTCACTGCTGAAACTCGCAAGCGCTACGACCTTCTTCCCAAAGCACACAATATTGTTTAAACTTGTCGCAAATCGTACCAAAAAAACACCGCAGAAGGAACCTCCATAATTAGCTTCTCAACATCTTCGAATTCAGCGCACTTGAGTTTTGGTAAATATGCATCGATAGAACGGTCGAACGATGGGACAAATACATCATTGATTTAATTGTTGTTTTATTCTATCAGAAACAGTCAAATTGTTAATTTAAAAAAATCTCTTATTACTTATAACCTAATACCTATAATTAGATCAACACCTCATAAAAATATCGCAAATCGATACATTTTTGAAATATTTAACGCATAATCGTACAATTCTTGAAAATTGTAACATATTTCACAAAGGAAATGTTTCAACGCCCCCTCGTTTTAAAGATAATATACACATAGTATGCGATGCAGTAGAATGCAAGCCAGCCCAAAATAACCTAGGTCTATTTCATAAGCGCTCTTGCACGTTACATGCATACGAGGTATGCATCCGAGGGCAAAGCGAATATGTAGAGACGGCATGCTGTAATGCCACCGGCACGGCGGCTCCAACAACTTGTGATTTACTCTCTTGTTTATAGGTTTTATAAGCGCACCTTTTCCAAAAAAAAATGAACCAGCCGCATGCGCTGCACGTATTTAAATTGGCCTCCTAGATGCATTCAGCGCATCGCGATTCATTGCGCGAACAGCGGAACTCCGCCGAGATGAAAAACAAGCACGCATTATATATTAATATCTTTAGCGCTACTTAATGGCTTACAAAATAGATATTTATCATAATTTATTTTGTATTTTGATCTTTTTCTCTCTTGGCCGTGATTTATTTCGTCGAACAGCCGCGCGCACAGTTCCATTTCGATTAGCTTTATTTGCAACCTCCGACGACGTGCGCGCGATGCAACAACGAAGATGAAAGAAAGTGCCGTGTAACTGTAAAATTCGCATTGTTATGTCTTGAAAATGTTAGTGACTGCCCGAAGTTTTGCTCGTGAAACGTTTAAAACATTCCGGCATGCTGAGACGGCATTTTAAATTTCAATCTTTACGAAACCGAGTCGGGGGTGCAAGATAATTAGACCCATGTGGGCGGTATAAAATTAACATATAAAATCAGCGTGACGTTGTTTCACGGTCGGCGGACGGGAAATAGGCGCCGATATTCGTTCCTTCGGGGCAGGCAGAGCGTCATATTCGAGACGTTAATATCGCTATCAAGGCAAAAATATGTATATTTATTTAAATACACTCACAAAATCGTTTTAACCTGGAGAAACTCGGAGACACATGTTCATTAACATTCGGCTGCGGGACATACCAAACGCAACGCGTGGAATTCACCGAGCGTGTGAAAAAAAATATTCGATACATTTTCTTTGCGGGACTGTACAATCGGATTGGCGATGACAGTGGATAATTTAATACTGCAAAATTAAATCACTCGTGAAATTGTGGATGTGTTAGACGCGCGCGCGAAGCCATGATGCAAAGCAAATGACGATCGGCGACTCTTCGAGCGCAACAAAAACGCTGTTGCCTTGACGAGAGAACCAGCACTGCCACCCACCAGGAATAAATTGAATTTTTTCGAAGCCTTTTTGCGTTCGTCGACTTTTTACTGATACTCATTACGAACGTCTTATATCATCCCTCGTCGTTATACTCCGTTCACAAATATTTTCGAGTCATATTCATCTTCACTACTCTGTCAACGATTTGTATGTCAGCCACCATACTGTGACGCGAAATATAATTTATCCGCAACGTTCGCAGCGTTTTTCTGTTTATCGAAAGAGCGACCGTGGTTGCTTCAAAGTCTCATCCCACTTGAAATGGAGTCCAACTGTACATCTACAGATATTATGTGGTCACAATGTGAGTGAATGAATAAGTGACTTTCAAATACACCTAGCCAGCAAAGAGAATGCTTCATCGGCATTCGTAATTATTATGATGATGAGATCGGTGCGCAGCCAGCCGGAAAATATTTTTCGTTGACCCAAGGCGAGGGTGGCCATGGCCGTGCATACCAATCTCGTCGGTGCACCGCATTTGCATCGCTTCTTATTACTCTCGGACACCGCATGCAACGCGAGCATGACCACTCCGACTTGTGGGCGAACGTGTATTTATAATATTTAGAGCAAACCTTCGCATGGGCAATCGAACGCCCGACGCCAAACCGCAGAGCTCAAAGCGCAAGTAGTACGATATAAAAACCATAATATTTAGAGGATGGCTTTGTAACTCTGTATCTTCATAACTACCATGCGGTGCGTCGCCCGAGGACACCGAAGAAAAATGCTTCTGAAACAACAGTACGGCGGATAAGCATTCATGAGTCTTGTTTCACGCATCGAAGGACGGCATTTGCAATAACTGTAATTGATTTATGCAATTTTTAAAACAATTTATCGGAAAGATTTTCTCCTCTTCAAAAATTTGCTTTCGTATCTGATGTTTCTCTTTTGTGTCAAAAGCAGGTGAAACTTTAGCACACGGAAAGTTGCTTTGTTGCCCAATGCGTTATTGCGCACATTTTCAGCAATTGCCAGAGCTTGGGTAGAAACCTAAATGTTTTTTACCCTTATGCAATTAAATGTTTAGTGAACCACGCGCTTTTATAATCGCCGTTGATTGCTGTGTCATGTCACGCAATCCCTTATTCCGCAGACGCCACCAAAACACACACCTTTTATACACATACAGGGTGTTTTAAATTATATGAGATATAACGAACTGTAACCGTCCCGCAAAAAAAACATTTGCAATAAAGTTGCGTTAGAAGTAAAGCCAGAAACGCGTCAGACGTCGATCAGTTCATTTATCTAAATAATTGCAGGAACTATGAAACAAAAGTGGTGTCGTTTAGACTTAGGTAATATCGCCTCGGCACATCGTAAAAAAGAATATACAGAGTTTTGCAAGTCATGCATTGATACAATTTACATGATCGAATGTATTGCTTTTCTTGCGCTTCGAAAGAGCAGCGCAGTGAATAAACGCCTACTTTATAGTGCAAATTACACGCGAAACATCCGCACCGAGCCATCCGATTAATTACGGTTATCCGTTCGCTGTTCGTCGAATTAATGTTTCAATTAAATATTTACATCTCTCGTATTCCATTCGCCGCAAATCGGCGCTTTTGTTCATTACGCGCGAGCGAATTATAAGATATTCGGGTTGGAATGCACCCGCGAGTAGCAGGAGCAAGTTTACGAGTCGTCGGTAATTACAATACAATTAAAATTTGCACTGAAACTGCGCAGAAATTACATACATTGTAAGCGGCGCACGAGCGCTCCGGGATCGTTAACTTTTATAACAACTGAATTATTTATACTTTTCTCCGGCCGCTTGCAGCCCGAAAGAGTTGTTTCGTGTAATTAGCGAAATGAGACGACAATTAAAACCAAATGATAAATAACTTAATAACAAAAATTAGCCAGAAGTTTATTGCGATTACATGTTGCGAGAGTTTTGTCGTTCACATTGGAGTTGTGTTTCTTTTCGGGCTAGTACACGGCAACATGACAAATTTTGAGTGATGATGGTAATTGTGAAAATAATTTACGAACATGTCCGTGCCTAGCGACGACCACGATGTAGAAACAAAGTATGCACACGAAGGTTGCTACCGAAAGAAAGAACTGGTTTGCGCGACCGCAGGGCATGCGCCTAGCGCTCGGCTATGCTCCCGCATTGACCCCATCGCCCTCGCTCCGCACACACGATAATTACGTCAAAATCGGCTCCTTTCATACTTCGATCCAATATTACGAGCCGCGCGCTCCGAGGGAACAACCTGCGAGCATAACGACGCCGACATTCTCGGCCCGTCCTGATCCTCGCATCACGATTGCGTCTCGCTGTTGTTTTCTTCTTTGCCGTTGACTCTTTTATTACACCGCCGCACACCCGCACAATTTTCTTCTAGCATAAGCCGCGGCGCAGCTGCCGCTACAATGTAACAGTCCGAAACTCCAACGCTGATTCTGAACTTATGCACGAAAGTCCTTTGTTGTTTCGTTTTGTTTTCTCAGTTTTCTATTGTGCATCTCGAAGTAAACAAGTAGTTAAATTAAAAATACACTCGAGGTGTTGTTGGGCAATAGAAGTCCAGCCGAGTGCCGGGCATTTCGTGCAATCGCCATTCGTGTTCGGTTGGAAGGCATGTAACTAATAGGAAATGTAAATCGAAAACGTATGAAGAAGCAACGCCTCCACCGCGTTATAATAGGTGACCGGCACAGCGTTTCTTAATGATTTCCGACCGTGCCTAATTTACACCTGAGCGTACGACTTGAAGTCTTGCCGAGAGCGCGCTCGCCACAGCGCTCAAAGCAAATTGTATTCCGGCATTTTTTTCAATCCGTACGCTGTTACAGTTCAGCTTCGTTTACATCAAACCGTAAACGAATCAATGCAAAATCCCAACGGATATCCTTTAAACCAGAATTAATTTCTCAGCAACACGCGCATAAATTAATCTAAATAATTTAAATATTTCCTTTGGAATTTAACAAGAATTTAACTTTTTTTTGTTGCGGCTATAATTATTATTTCGAAACATGCAATGATTATATTGTATTGAATGTTTCGCAGCCGGCGGCTGATAATCTCAAACATTTCTCAAGAAAGTTAACTTTTTATTTGACTTTTTTGTCGGTCATAATTCGATTTAACTCGAAACGGATAGCATTTTTATTGATGCATGCTTTCGATACATTTCAAACACCCTTTTTTATTGGATGACAGTCGCGCATGTTAAGCGTTGTCCATTGATGTAAAATTTGTAGCATTTTTGCTACTTAACTTTCAGCTAAAAAAATGAATTGCTTGGTTTATTATTAAATTACTGGTGTAGAGAATATTTCAACAACTTATAAATAAAATTCGATTGAAAAATAGGCATTTATTCCGAATTCTGAATGAATCTGTATTACAAAATCTAAAATTTTGGAAAATAAAGATTATGAGCATAATCATCAGAGCATTTTGAATCAAATTAAATTTTCATCTAAAATGTACCGGCTATCTCCTCGTCAAATCGTCGGAACAGATCGATATAGTCTATTAGGTGCTTATTGAATTGAGCAATACAAAATTCGCCGTAATCTTCGCGATTGCAGTCTGCGGTTTGAGTACGACCCGGATCACAGAAGCCGGCATCTGTGTTCACCGAGATATAATTATCCGTATTATAAACTTTATAGCTTCCTGGTAAAATATGTAATCAATCGTTTTTAAAATGCCATAATCAGCTTTTAATTAACAAATTAAATTGCTCGCGACTCGAAACGAAATTAAAAATATATTATATAAAGCCACGTCGGCGCGCGTTCACGCTCGCTCTATTCGCGAATCTCTTTGATCAGCAGTGAATTCCGCGGCAGTGCAATTTCCAACAAAGGTTTTTTGCAAATGGTACTTATTAAAATTCCGCGTTGCCGCCAGTGCGAATGCAGTTCAAGCCCCTAATGTGCTCGTGCAGCGTGCACTTGATGCCGAGCTTATAAAAGTGCCTGCGAAGTCAAGAAAGTGTGAAACTGCGCCTAATTAACGCCACGTCCAAACTTAGCGATACACCATAATTATCTCTTTAAAGCGAGTATGTGTTAATGAAACTTTTTTTTACTGTTTACCGCTGATGCTACTCTACCTTCCATTTGTAGCGTGGCATACAACACGTACCTCACAACTACCAACTAATGGTTAAGCCTAGAAGTTATCTGAAATATCCGCACTATTAATTTCGGAAAAAAACAAAGCCGATCATCATTAGAACATAAAATGAATAAAGTAACTTTATACTGAAAAGACAGCGTCACGGATAATTACTGTTAGACCCAGGCGCGCTACAAATTATCAACGATTGTGAAGTTTAGAGAATAATGTAACAGAAACTAATTTTCTTTCATAAAAATTAACACAGCTATAATTAATTATTAACTTGAGGACTTTTATGACTTGCAACATATTCATTGAACAATGCATAAATCAATCATGATTCTTGGTGCACCTAATCCAGGGTGATCTCATCGGGAAATTTTTTAATGAGCTGGCATGTAAGGATTAATTATCAAATTAATTCCGACGCATTTGAATATCAATTAAGACTCCCGTTTGTACGCATTGAAGTCGCGGCGGGCCGCAGGCCCGAAATTATGCCGAGAACCAGATAAAAGAAGCGAAAAGAAAACCGGAACACGGTAATAACGGTCACTAAAGTCAAAAGCGCGCCGCCGTCGCGGCTATTATTAACTACTCTTTTTAATAATTAATTAATATCGGTTCGCATGCGCGCACCGAATGGGCATTTATCACAATTTTCAGCCTCCGCAAGCAGGCGAATTCTGCTCAATGTTCCCTAGATGCAATCGACAGAGAACAAGCAACGAGCAACTGAAACATGCGCGCACCATTCTCTCTCGACATGAAGTGTCATCCAGTCATACCCGCTGCGGTCGTAACGAAATGCGGCGGTTAATTGAATCATAATTATTTGGCAATTAAGTCGAGGGATATAATTACTCAAACGAGTGCGAGACTTTGCTTAATGATGGCTGCGATTAAAGCAAACCGCAGCGTGCTCATCTGCATTTTCGGAGATGCCTACAAAATGTTTTCGGCGAGGAGCAATAAAAATGCAAAGTGCTTGAACACCGACGGAAATTTAAGCGATTATTATGCGCCTACTCTAATTGGAGGTTATGCTCGGAACCGTTTTGCAAAACTCACAACATAAAAATTACAAATTTACAAACCGAAGCGTGGACGATACATTAGGAAGCACGCAATTAATGGATTCCGAAATGAAAAACTGTTCTTTGGAAACTACTTACAATAGTTTCGTATTCAAATAAGCAAAGCGTCTCTACAAACATTTCCAACTACTGCATCGCAGCACCAAGACACTCTTCCAATTTCACCTCAAAATCACTTTCTCCATAGATGCAATGGAAGGATTTTGCGACAAAATGCGCCGATTGGCATCTTCCACTACTGTATTGCGTTTGCGCGATGCAGCAAACTGTGGAAATAACTATTATAATAGCCGTCGGGTGCGCAAGGACAGTAGCCCTGGGCGTTTTTAAAAGCTATACTTATCCGGCAATGCCCGGCAGAGCTTTTCGATCCGCAGAGGAAACCTGTTCATCGCTTTCCAGATCGCACGTTCGGCGTCCATCCAGCCCACTTCGTGCAGAGTGAACCCGTCTCCGAACCTGCACGCGCATCCGCCACCAACACGAAAACACACACCTTCGCCTCTCGATCAACACGTCCGCTCGCGTCCGACCAGCGAGCAAGAAGACTTAAACTAAACTTAATTATTGTCTACATAATAACGGCAAACGGCAGCAATTTCAGGCGCAAAAAATGCGTGGTATCTACTGGGTAGTACAAAAATGTATCTCTGGATAATCCCGACGCAACATCATCGGTCCGAAAAACTATCAATAAGCGTTCAGCATAAGTTTAAACCATGGCGGAAACTATATTGAAAACGTTTATCTGAGATGGTATATTAATTAGAGTGGTTTGTCGAGGAGAAGTATATTGAACGAGATGGTGGCGGGCAAACGAAAGAAGCAAAACTAAATAAACAGGTGTTTTCTAATTTACGTGTTTCTTGCAAATCTACTCGCGCCAATCGCATGTAAAGTTTTTTTCCAATTCTGGAAAGGAAGCAGCGCTTTAAGAACGTGAATGAAACGTGAAGAAACGTTTCAAGCAGTCGTGAGCCGCAATTAAGGCACTTCCACCGAAAAGTTTTTTTTTTATGGCCGCGCTTCCGATTTTGAAGCCGACACGCAATTCGCACCTTGTCACTGCGATTTCGGTTCCAAAAGTGGCATGGCGCCGATGTTAAGCTTTTGTTGACGGACCATTAACGCAAGCACAGATGCGTACGATCGATTCAAATAAATTGAAGCCACCCCAACGCAGAACAAGGCTTTCATTCATTATTCAACAACGACCAGCAACCACGGACGGATAGACGCTGCGCTTGCGCAAGAAAAACTGGAGCGGTTGCAAACAAAAATACTACGCACGGAGGCAATCTATAAAGGAGACAAAGCACGCAGTCACCGTCGGCGGTGATTTATAATTTTTAAGTAGTTTATATGCGTGGCTCGCGGCTGGTCTGCCGACGTATGCGCACACACGCGCGCTTACAGGCGAGCGTAATTTTGAAAGAATTTAGATTGAAATCTTTATAAGAGTACGCCCACTCGTTCAAGGCTGCGGTCGACTACTATGCGAGATCAGAGAGAACTTCGTTAGTCGCGGCGCATCGCACATTTTCATGAACGACGGCGTAGTAAGCGTAAGCATGGAGTATTCTTTGAATTGTTCTTTATAATAACAAGACAATTACAATATAATCTAAACTTGTGTAATTTCCATGTAACAATGTAGATTGAGATTGTCAAGACTTATCAATTCACAAATCAATTGTAGGATCCTTTTCCAAAACCACACTGTGAGGTCCTTATTTTTGTATCATATATTCATACCATGTTTGGATTGATTGGGCTTAATGAGTTTTACAATATTGTTGACCTTGTATTTGAAAATGTTTGTTTCGACAATTGCAAGACTGCAAAACGGCTCTACCAATTTTGACGGTGTTTTCAAAGAAATTTTGAAAGTGCCAATAGTGAGGCGGGAAATAGAAATAATTGGATAGTTGCGATGGAAGTTGAAATAATGATAATAAGACGGAACGAAGTTCGAGAAGGAGTATAAGCAGATATTAGTATATTAGCAATTTGAATAAAATTTGCAATAAACCACTGTTCTGTTGAAGAAAAAAATGGCAATTTGATTAATTTGTATACTATAAAACTTATTACATTGAAATAGCTTGTTTGAACGAAAGAAGAGAATCTGCTTCGAACCGGAATTGTCTGGTTGGTTTAAAAACTTAATAAAATGTTTTAAAGTAAAAATTAATTTTATTGTTAAGCAATTCCTGATATTCGAAGAAAATGATCATCGCTCATAACCAAAATTAAAACAAGTATGTAAATACATGTAAATAAATTATATAAATTATTAATGATTTTAAGTACAAGCAGCAATTTTCGAGCACCCGCCTAAGATAGCGTCATTACAAGACATTATTTTAAATATAATATGCGTATCGTTTCAATTATATTTATATTTTGCTAGAATTTTTTGATATTCACTCACAATCAGTCGTTAGAATTGATTGGAAAATAAAAGTTTTTGTGTCCTGGCGCTTTTATAATTTAAATTCACCTACAGGCATTAGAACAATAACAACGCGGTTTCTGGAATTGGCCGAAGGTGTGCATCTGCGTCGCTTGACGTTGATAGTACGTGGGAATTTATCCTTTGTGTTCGTCCACAAAACCAGGCGCTCGCATTCGCGAGATGCGCGACCATTTTCACGCCTGACGCGCTGTTAACGTCTGACACTGTGCCGCTGAAAGCGCGTGGTCGTTGCATGAGTTATAATTACGCGTCCGGGATATGTTTAAAATATTTTCGTTGCAAAGGTAAATAAATGCCTACCGTTGATTGGTTTCGCCGAGTAATTACTAATGAAATCGCATACGCAGCCCACGAGGCGACGGTGGACGCGGTATCGCCTCCTAGCGCCTCGTCCGGTCGGCAGTTCTGCATTTCTGCATCGCACGTCGTGCGCATCGGCCGTAATGAATGCGTCGGGCGCGCGCTGCAAGTGATCGGAACCTTTTTATTTATTCATGCTTATTAATAATGATGCTTTAGCGTCGCGGTGCAATTTAATAATCGAATTGTTTATGAATATTAAAGCAGGGCCACTGCCGACGCGCCGGCTCTCTGCACGTGCGCCGCCGGGGCAGTGAAAAATGTTGTTTAATTTACGATTGCGAGATAAGGAAAAACATTAAGTTTTTCTGCCAATTTACAAGCAGGAGCGCACTGCAAAACAACACATTTTAATTAATCTATTTCTTGTTAAACCAATAACGATATATGCGTTACGCGCATAAAAATAAATCACATTTAATCATAATTTTTCGTTGTTGTTATCTTGATTTAATGCGACTGTTCTAAACTAAATTCAAAACAGTGTTGACAGCGCAATAAATGCTTAATCAACAATCAATAAGAATCGCATCGACTATAATCACAGCCTGGCTTTATTAACTATTGATTAATACTGGAGGCCGAAAAAATGAACAGCACAACCGACCAACCATCTTAATTCAATCTGAGATAATAATTATCATAACTTTAGCAAATGCATTTCTAATGGGACGGTTCCCGTACGCGTTCGTGGAGTTTTGCAACCTCCTATCGAACGAGTCCTGCGAATCGCCAATGTGCAGCACGACACTTGAATATTTAATCTATGCAACATGCAAAACGCCTTACAGGCAAAATCAGTCAATACGAGTACTTATTAAGTAGTTACTTATCTGGCGTTAAATATTTATAAGAATTACAAATAATACGGTAGATGATTGCATATTGCTGCTGCGCTACCATATCAGTATTAGGTTATAGTACGTTTACATGGTAATTAATTGCTAATAATGTCACACTCATCATTTCAAAGCCAGA
>JAODGE020010708.1:0-10080 GCA_027574965.2 Ecitophya simulans
CTATTTTTTGACTTTAATGTTAATTTTGACCGACACGCCCAAAAATTTTTGAATCGTGCTTAGGCTCAATCGAAAGGTAATATAAAATTACATATGTACCAGTGTTTATCTGAGCGACGAATTGTCTGCATCACAAGTTACAGTCATTTCAGCTAATTTCCCATGTGTTTTAAATGGACATGCGTTTTTTATTTTAAAGTCATTTTTGACCGACACGCCCAAAATTTTCGAATTGTGCTTAAATGCAATCGAAAGCCAATTAGACGTATCTGCGTAAGCGCGTTATAAGCGTTTGAAAATGTTTACATGTTAATTTTCTATAAAAGCAATCTACTGCTTCCAGATCTAGGGCTAGGTTCTCACCGCTAAGTCTATTTTGGACTTCACAAATCGGTAATAACTATTAATGCAAAAAAATTGTCGCTGCGTGTCGGTCAAAACTTTATATCAAAATTTACTTTATGATACAATCGACATGTGCAAATCTAGGGCTAGGTTCTCACCGCTTCTTGCCACGGTCATTCATGACAATTGTAATGTTATTCGTATATAGAATTGTAGAATTGAATTTTGAATTAAATGCCTGCTTCGTCTCGTCATATATGATTGTCATAACTGAAACACTGTAAACACGATAAGGTGCTTTATGTCGCAGCTAGTCGTATTCTCGTGGTGTTCGCGCGTTTGCATTTCCCTTGGCGTCGCGTCTCGTTTCGTTGTCTACTCGTTCGGCGCGTATCGCATTCGGCGGTCCTATGCGATTTTCAGTTGTCGCCGCAGTTCGCCGCTGATTGTTACCGTCGCCGTCGCTTCGACGTCGCCCGCTTTATACAGCATTATAATCCATTCGGTGCAAAGATAGAAGAGAGCCTGCCATAAAAGCCACCCTTTCCTAACGTGGTAGAAAATGAGATTCGGCAACGACACTCGTCATAAATATAAAACAACATCGCACAATGCGCGTTCGCGTCGGACTCGAAAACAATGCTTCGACTTGATGAAAACATTCACATTAAAAGTTTCCCATGCTGGAAATATGCAGACCAAAAAGAATAATCGAGGGTCGGTCTTGATAGAAAACGCCGTCCAGTTCGATGTAATAGTAACTAATATCTCACTTAATACTTAACCAAAATGATTTTTATTCCGCTACTGTGCCGTGGGGGATTCGTTTGCCGTTTGCCTTATCGCGCGAAATGCCGAAGACTGATGAGTCTATTACGAGTGAAATGCAGCGACGGTTGCCTCGGACCGTTCCAGGACCGACGGATGCTGTGGTGTCTGCCGCAACAGGATGGAACGCACACAAATCAGGCTTGGACAACAAATTGCTACGTTTACCAACAGACGCTGTGTACATTAATTTTCTTGATAGCCAATAGTATTTTTTTCATCTTTTTCTACTTGTGATGTTTGTATTATTTGCTTGTAAGAATTATTTTTGTGTTTTATACAAAATAAAATTAACATTGAGCAGATTTTAAATAATCCTTTAAAACATAAGGCAAAAATTTAGGTTTTTATTCTTATTGGAAACGCCAATAAGATTTTCAACGAGTGTCAATTTTTTTCTTGAGCATTTTTTGCTTGTACTTTTTTATCTTCTTGTTTTTGTAGTACTTATATTATTTACTTATGAGAATTATTTTTGTGTTGGATAAAAGTTCAAATTATCATTGAGCAAAGTTTAAATAATCCTTTGAAACATAAAGCATAAAGTTAGGTTGCTATTCCTATTGGCAAATCCTATAAGATTTTTAACGAGTGTCAATTTTTTTCTTGAGCTAATTTTGCTAGTATTTATTTATCTTCTTCTTTTTGTAGTTCTTATATTATTTACTAATAGGAATTATTTTTGTGTTTGATAACAGATCAAATTAACATTGAGCAGAGTTTAAATAAACCTTTAAAACATAAGGCATAAATTATATTCTTGAACAAATCTTGTACCTGAGCTAGCTGAGGTTACCTGACGTTACCGAGGTGCAGATATCAAAAATCTGGTACGCAATTTTTCATAATAATTTAATTTGACAAGGTTGAAAAGAATTGGTTTACATTTTGCACTTTCACCTAAGACTTTCAACTTATAATTTGCAAGGGAAAGCAGTACATAAAAATTATAAACAATATAATATGATTAAATATATTATCATTTTTTAAATGTATCAATAAAATAAAAAGTAATTTAGAATAAATCTGTTTATTTTTTATCTTTGCCTACTGAACACTTGAGGCTATAAAAGTAATCTTCCAATGAAGATAAGTTTTGCCTAAAAGGTGCAGATTATTCTCGTGGTATTCCGACAGATTTGCCCATCGGAATAGCAACCTAAATGTATTAGATTGTTGGCGCCAGTTTATTATTCGAAGATGTGAAAACGTGTTGCCGTCGGCTTCTGTACCTACAAATTGCATCCGTAAACTTTTACTAAGCACCTACAATAGATTCAACAGATACACGTGGCGCACAAGTAAGCATTAAGGATATCAAGGCTCTAATTTACTGCAGTCCTGCATGTTTGCACACCGTTGCGATCTCTCTCTCTCTCCCTCGCCGGGTGTTTAACCATTTCGTTGCCTCTCCGCTCTTTTCGAAATGAAATTTTCGGCTCGGCGTGCGGAAACCCTTAAATCTGAATTATACATTCCGCCACCTCGTCTTGTAATTTATAACATTCACACTCAAATTGCCTTAATTGCTGTTCAACGCAACGCTAATTAACTTAATATTAATTTGTTAGCGCGCAAGTGTCAAATACTGTCCCGTTTCATAACTCAGCTGGCCCTAGATACAAAACAACCTTCTCGTTTATAATGCGTTTGTTTGGCAACAGCGATAAGAAAGACGGGGAGAGAGAAGTAAAGTTGTGTTAACTAAATTTTGTGCGGATGCCCAGGCATGCCGTTGACAAGTGCTGCGGGGGTGGCGAGGGGTGGACGACCGCAAGTTCTTCGTGGAACGGGCGATGCGACAACAGAGATTCGCGTCCGACGCGCGCGCCGGACCTTCGCCGGACCGCCGACCGGACAGACGCAGATGTCGCTTAACTTATCGCCAAAGTTTGTTGTTTTAATCACGAAATAAGCGGCCGCACATAATCGGTGCACATGCAGAATTATAACCAGCCCCACGTTGCGACTGCTGGGCATAAGCCGCGGTCGAGAGAATGGAATATAAGCGCTGGACGGCCGACCGCCTAGAAGGGAAAGGGGCGCAAATGTGGCGCAGTTATAGTTTGGGACACAACCAACTCCCGGGGCTTCTGTTTCGTCATAGATATATAATATGCTACTTGATTTTGAATAATTCAAGTTTTCAAGTTCGAACGCAGATTGGGCGCACCCTCGGCGGACCTTTGCGCTCCGAAATTAATTATTAATCCAAAATTATTAATGTTCCAAGGGGCAGTTTCGGTTGGCGCACTAACGGAACACTAGTTATGGTCAAGAATGGCTAATTAATTTGATTATTAATGACCAGCGAATATTTGCAATTAGTATAAACCTGTAGCGGGCGTTTAATCAAAAATGTTATTGGTAACACTTTCTAAACAAATTTAAATAAATTTTAAGTATAGTTTTAAAATTAACCTGCGAGAAAGTGCCGAAGTGGATATTCTTGTCCGATTAATTTACGCCCCTGTTATAATAGGACATGAAACTTCACTAACTTCTGAAGCTGGACCTGGCCTGATTTGGGCGTCGCGAGCATGAGGGTGCTGGGCGTAAAAGGAGATGGGAACGACAACCGACGGAGTGCTAATCGAAAGGGTTCCTTGATTCGGCCGAGCGTATGCGCACCGCATCGCAAGACGGGGTTTTCTTGACGGTCTCTTTTGCAAGGCTTCCTTGCACGGAATTGGTATTGATGGCCCGATGAAGATCTTTACTTAATCACAATCCAACACCGATTACTACTTAAACCTACACCGAAGATGCATCAACCAACAACGGGTTTAATAATAATAAGGGTTGATCGTCCTTGAGTTTCAAGCGACGCTGACAACATCAATAATTTAAAACCGAATAAGTTCTTTATTACGGTGTTTGGTTTAGCGGCTTGGTGAAAGATTGCGACAGGTAGAAAAACCAACGGTCTTTCTGACGCCTTATATTTTCCTATTTCGTGGTAAAATATTACAGTTGGTGTTGCGTAGTTTCGCACAATTTATAACGATGATATGAAGACAAAGTGCGCCATTTACCACACTAAACTGTTACAAGGGCGATCTTTTGATGGGACACAATGCCGACAAGAAATGAATTATAAAAGTCCTGTTCCTTATATGGCCATAAGTCTTTATTACCCAGCACACACAGAGATTGCAAAAGCAGTTTTTTTTAAGGGCGAAGCGAAACAAAAGTTGGGCAATCTTACAATACAACTTTTCATTCAGATTGATTCACGAAATAAATCATATAGATTTATTTTGCGCTGTTTTTAAACATTAACACCTGCAATATTTCTAAAATACATTCGTCGTTTGCTCATTTCAGCCATCAGAGATTCGCGGCACTTCCGCAGCGAGCAAAAAGCCAGTCTTATATCCTGTTGCATATTTCGCTCTCATTAAATGCGCATTTAGCAAAGCAAGCTTCCAGAGGAAATAAATCTTATTAGCAAATACGGCCGACGGGACAGACGTGGAAGGAAGAAACGCTTGCGCCTTTATATTGCAATAGAATTCTTGTTTGTTGGCAACGTCGCGCGCGTTCGCGTCCGTCTTCGTCATTTTCATCATCTCTGGCGCTCATTTCCGGCATTTAAAAATACATGAAATATTTTTTTATTTCCGCGCACTCCTTGATTTCCTCCTCTAAGGGCGGGCGCGCATCGGGCACGCATCGGCGTTATATTGGGAGCGAAAAAATCTCCAGAGGCGGTCGTTTGCGACGGTGACGCCGCCGCCGCTGCCTGGACCGCCGCCGCCGCGTCCCCTTCCGCTAGTTAATATCTGTTACTCTATTTAGTGCAACTTAAATAATGTTACGGCCGTTCCGGAGCGCTCATTCAAGCTGAGCGAACACGCGCACACACTTGCCGGCGGCAAAACGAATGACGGGCCGCTGGGCCCTATGGTCAGCTTGACCGCCTCTCTGGGGAGCTCTCCGGCGTCCGCTGGTCGGTCGTAACTTACCTTGCCCCCGACCCTTAACTTTAAACAAACGACATGATAAACTTAAATGACCCGAACCTCACACCGCCAGCATTAAGCAAAAAGCTTAATTACGCTCGAAAAAGATTGCGGTTCGATTACCAGAGTTGCCCTGCGACAACCATTTATCGTCAGACTGGTATGTAATCAAATGCACCAGACACTGTTACTTTGGAGATGTCGATATATACTTTTCGCACAGTTACGCGATCGAGGGCGTTGCCATGTTATTGCCTCGTAATCCTATTTTGGCCGACACGACAGAAATGGAAATGTGGCGTAAGCACAATCTTATTTAGGGCAATTTTGACACCCCGTGGCGGCCGCAACACATTTTTCAAACCGTAGGATTTCCGCTTTCATCGTCCCGAATGACGCACCGCACAGTCATTACTCCTCGTTCCGAAAATCTAAAAAGAGGGAAAATCGGCGCTTCCGGCCACTAGATAAATGCTCGCTATCTTTGCCGAATCCCGTGGGATTTGGGAATTAGGTTGTCTCCAATATTTCTTTCAACGTTCGCCGTCTGTATGTTCTGCAGTATATTACATATTCAAGCCAAACTCGGATATATGTTGTGGCATAGAAAATATAAGTGATTCGATATTTGCGATTTTAAAATTGATTCAAATTGCTGCAAGGTCGTGTGGTCGTGATGACGTGTGCGAGTTGAACGACTGTGCGTGCAATTACGAACGTGTCATAAACAATTGGCGATATGGCCAGATGATCGCACATGAAATGGTCCAGAACATGTGCTGTCATTTCGATTGGTCCTCGCTATAAGGGTGCTATCGCAACCATACTGTGTGCCGCCGCGCGGCGCGTACAGGAAGCTCGAGAAATTTAATAATCGGGCAATATCAGCCAGATTTCTGCATGTAGGGCCGAATGGCGAAGCACCTGGTATGCAAATTTCCCGAACGCGGCGCTCTGTTTAATGCACGAGGCGGGCAATCAAACGCAGATCAGCTAACGACAGATCACGTTCGTCAACAGCTTATGGCGGTGTGCGTGATACGTGCAGTAAACACACGAGCGTTGGCACCACGTGCGCTCCTGGGCCGGGGATTTTGCAGATTGTGTGTTGCAGCAGCAAATAGAATATGATGCTGGCCTGCGTAGAGTATTGAACGCGCTTTTGCAATCGCTAATTATTCAATCGAAATGCGATTAAATTGATTGATGACGTTTGTCGATGAATTGAACAGATTGTAAAACGGAGGCAGGAAATCATAAAAGAAACGAAACATTATATTATCTTATTTGACGGTCACATTAAATCAGCAATGCAATAAATTTGCATGAACATCATTCTCTGCCTCCTTATCGGTGCTCTTTCAAGTTCGCACTTCCATCGCTTTCGTTGCGTTCTAATTCATCACATTCTAACACATTCTAAGACTTCGTATACCGAATCGGCGACGGTTTGGCTCCGTTTACATTATTCAATAGTTTATAAGATTTCCCAAACACAATGACGGCGCAAATGGCACCGCCAATTTAATAATAAGGACCATAATAATGGAAACCCTTCGCCCGTTGAATTCAGCCGAACACCCCCACCGCCTCCTATCGCCTCTGCATGCATGTCGGGCCGCATTGTAACTGTGAAACTTCGACGTCGACGAGAACGCCCGGCGAATGCACAGCCTTGTTGTGTAAGTTCGGAAATTTCTCGCTCTGCGAACGTCGCATGCTGAGTGGCTGCGACGGTCGTATAACTTCTAAATTGTAACATTTACGCAAACAAAGACGCCCTCGGGGTGCGCATTGTCACAACTCTCATTGACTCCTAATAGCTTCTAAAGATATATCCAACAACCGAATCCTTACATTTCGCAGCAAACAAACGCAAACTCTTGGTAGAGCGGCGGGACAAAAGATTTCATATTGCGCTGCTAAACAAAGGAGACATTTGCTTGAAAACATTCATTTCAGAGTCGTGTAAGAAATAAACAAAATTCCTATACATTCTATATAAATATTGTGATACCATATTCAATCATTGAACAGGATGCAACTCGATATATTGATCTATCCAACGGTAGTGTTGCCTTTGTTCGGCGAACTATTTTCGGACATTGAATCCATCAAAAGATTGCAATCTTAATGTCCTGTGGTCATAAAAGTTCGACCGGATCTATCACCATAATATCGAGATAATATCACGATAAAAACATCCGTCCGTTATTCTTTGTATCTCTGCAAATAGAAAAAAAACAGATTCAATTTTTTCAGCGGTTATTTTGAACGCGCTTATTTGCACACGTAAATCTAGCAAGCCGCACGCTCATTCCTAACAAAGTTTTGGTCAGGGTTTTGCGGTGTCCAGTTTGGGATGACTAGATTTATGTCCGGTCGTCTAGAGCTAGACCATACCACAGCATGAATACGTTTAAAGCGCACTTGATTTACAACTGCATTCAGTGAATCCTTTCAGAAACAGTATAATATTGGGGTGCTCCGACTTCCGAGGACGAGAAAATTCCGGCCCAACTTATGACAAAGGACGTTTTTTCGTTGTTAAAGCAGAATTATAGTTACCAGTTTTTGTGTACGTAGAAAATAAAAATGTAAATTTGTACAAAAATCAACAAACAAATTGTTACAGCGTCACGTATTCATGTAGAAATAGGACACAATGCAATGCTCAAATGCTGAATTTTTTTAACAAGCATTTGCGACTTTATATCGTTTATAAGAGATAGAGAAAATGTATTTTATTGGGCTTTGCGGATTTTTCTGCGGGCTCGTTGAAACACATAAGGGTTGAAATTTTGCCTTGACATCGATTAGTCGTCCGTAAGCCCCGCCATTACCGCTAGGGATTCCGCTAGACTTAAAACCGGCCTAATGTGACCATCAATTATACGCTCTTTGTTTCATTATTAAGCACCGCAAACTGCTCCTGCCCGCGAGTCGGCCCACATTTAAGTAAGGACATTTAAAAGAATTATTTTTCATCCCAAAAGAGGTAGCCCAAAGTCTACGTTGACGAAGGACCCGACCTTCCACCCTTATTTGCCTTTCCGTGCACTTTTTGTGTTTAAAAACATATATCTAAAAGCCCGGGATGCAAACTATACCGGCAGACAGCTAAAAATGCTTTTGCAAACATTTAGGGGCAGCGAAAAAAAGCCACCACAACCCAACATCCGGCGCGCTTTACACTTGCGTCGGTTTTAGAGTGCGCCATAGAATGTGGGTTTGTCCGGTTGGGCTGCGCTTCCGTCCGGACCCTGCGAGAGAAAGGGAACAGCCAGCGCTGGTGGGCGATGATGTCGTCGGTGGGTTTTGTTGGGGCGCGCGCGAACGCGCTTTCGCGCAATCGCCTGCTGATAAGCGCACAACTTATATGACAGGGTTAAGGGTGACGAAAATGATAGCCCTCCAGACTTTCGAGATATGTAGCGCTCGCCAAAAACACCCCCGTCGCGGTTTATTTTCTTACTTCTTTTTCGGTGGCCGCGTCGCGTGGAAGATTATCGCGCGAAAGTTGCAAAACGGGGCGCGAAAGACGCCGTTCGTGTTTTCTCGTCCGGTCGTGCGACGTTGCATGTTTGGCAAAGGGCGTCCTATAAAAACAGAAATTTATACGCACCCAACTTCGTCCAAGCAGTTCGGGTTTTTGCGTGCGTGATTAGATTGTCCGTAATGATGAGCTTCAAACACAATTAAAATTTAAATTGGGGACGACCAGAGGGGCGACACTGATAGATCGGGCGGACGGAAGCCGGAAAACCCCAACGACGAAGTAAATGGACTTTGTAGTTGCGGAGCGCGCGAAGTACAGCTCGATCGACGCAGTTTCATTTGAGCCACGCATGAGTTGAAAAAGGGTTAAACACGCAAACGTTGATTCATAAATGATTCGGAACCCCTCGCAGTTGTGCGCTGCCGACTCGTACTCTACGCACCGACCCATGTGACAACGCTTAATCGGAATATCAGCTTATGAGAATGGTCTCTGGACATCAATTTTCTATAATAGAATTAGAATTCGAAATCAATAAAGTGGCCGACTATGTTCAATTCGCATTTCGGAATTTTCCTGCCTCGAGGGCTTGTGCGATAGTGTGCTTAGGACACATTGGCATCTAAATAATGAAACCTAATTAAATCAAGAGTTGAAGTTGACGTGATGGCTTGCCTTGAGTCGAGACGGTTAAACTAATAGCTTGCCGCAATAGAAGCGGCAGTTTTGCAGGAAGGTTGAGATACGGGGTTGGCTCGGAGTATGGCGTGACACAAGGTGCATTTTGATTAAGGTACAGAAGCAAATATGCCCTTGGGCTGCACTTGTGAACGTATTCGGTTACTTCATATACAAGGCGTTTACAATAATTTGGTGATATCTCGGCGAGTGGAATATCGCCCAGATACCAACTTGATTGCGATGTTAGTTGCATGTACAAGTCAAGAACGCATTCGTTCCATGTCGAAAGTGACGTAACGAAATTCGATGGCAATTAAGGAAGTAGGTGCGATTTGTTGTACCTGTAAAATCCACAAGCCGGGAAATATAGTTACGCCGGCATTAGCTATTCGCATAATTATTATTACATAACGATATGAGTGTGCACTTGCAAGGGGCCAGCGCCGAAATCCGACGCCGGCCGAGCCAGCCGACCCCAGCTGAAGTTGCACATCGGAAACTACTTATTGGTTTAGCGCACGAGAGCGTGCCCGTGAAACGCCGTTAGTGCCGCATGACGGCGCTTCGCTAACTTCTCGCCGCCTCGACAAAACTACCACACGCGTGTTTGCATCGCCCGTTCTTTGCAAATGCGTGCGCGCACACGGCGACACGACAAAACGGGCGCTCGTCGTTGGTTGTTAGCGGCTGGCTAAACGGGCGCGGTTCATCGGCGGCGCGAGTTCTGCGGTGAACGCCGCCGCCGCCGCCAGCCGTCGACGG